>RJWM01015460.1:0-47784 GCA_004363535.1 Dasyprocta punctata
GAAGGAGGAGAAGGAGAAGGAGGAGAGGGAGAAGCAGGGTGGCGGGGGGGGGGGATTCCATAAATTCCGAAATGGATCTCGTAGAAGCCTCCCAATCAGAAAGCCCCACCCTGTCCTTCTCTCTTTCCCTAGAAATGGTTCAAATAATGCAGTCAGAACAAACACTATACTCCACTGATGCCACACCCTCTTTCCATCAGCAAATTCACTCTGACTTACTGAGTTCAAATAGGCAGGAGCTTGGTCTAGAAGAAGGGAGGATGAAAGGGGCAGATATGAGCACACGTGTTTCTAAAATGCCAGGGTATACAATTTTGTTTATTTTCATAAATTTCCCCTTGAGTTCACAGGCTCCTAACTCAGTAAGATTAGAATGAGATGAAATAATTAGAGAAGGGGCCTATGAGCATGTTCCAGGCCAGTATGCAAAGGAAGTGTGGGCTGAGTATTGCGGGGAATTTCCCAAGCCAAGGCAAGGCAAGGCCAGCCCAACCAAAAGGAAGACTCTGTACCCAGGAAATAAGAAGGCAGCTTTTTTTTTTTTTTATGATACCGGGGATTGAACTCACAACTTCACACCTGCCAGCCAGGTGCTTATGCAACTGAGCTAAATCCCTGGCCCTAAGAAGACTACATTTATTTGTTTTTTGTTTTTTGTTTTTTTGTGGCACCAGGGATCAAACTCACAACCTTGTACCTGCCAGGCAGGCGCTTAAGACACTGAACCAAACTCCTGGCCCTAATTTTTTGAGATAGGGTTGCACTATGTAGTTCGGGCCGGTCTTGCACTCATGTTGTAGCCCAAGCCGGCCTCAAACTCACAATGCTCCTCCTATCTCAGCCTCCCGAGTGCTGGGATTAATGTCTTTTTTTTTTCTTATTACATGAGAAATATAGATAATGCAAAGAAGACTGACCTAGCATTAACTGGAAAATCAGAAGATGCTATGAACGGCATTAAAAAAATCTATATACAGAAATAATAGGAGACAACATTGCAATAGGGAGCATTTAACCTACAGATAAGTCAGGCTTATAGGACACCAAATAGCCACAATCAGAAAAGAACTCCACGGCACCTCATAGGCAAACTCCAAGAAGTCTAACACGGGGACAAAATTTTAAAAGCTGTTACAGAAAAGCAGATCGCTTATAAAAGTAAATCCACCAGAATTACAGCAGACTTCTCAACACAAACCTTAAACGCCAGGAGAACTTGGAGTGAAGTTTCAAGTCCTAAAACAAAGCGAGTCCTAAAACTGTCTTTCAAAATTGATGGAGAAATAAGTTCTTTTCCTGTCAAAAAGCACCTTAAAAAATTTATGACAACCGGCCAGGGACTTAGCTTAGTGGCACAAGCTCCTGCCTGGCAAGATCAAGGTTGTGAGTTCAATCCCCAGTCCAAAAAACAAAACAAAACAAAACAAAACAAAACAAAACAAAAAAATAACCACCAAAACAGCACTCCAAAAGCTTTTCAAAGATATTCCAGAAAGAGATAATGAAGCCAATAATGCCAAACACTGTAGTGGAATGAATCCTCACGCAGGATGAGCAGCTAACCAGAAGGAGGGGATAAAAGGAATCAGTAACAGGTAAGCAGGGCGATAGCAGGAATGAGTCAGTGCTGCGCAGTAACAACCCTCAACAAGAATACAATCAACTCCCAAACTGCAAGATACGGATCGGCACACGGGGATGTGAGCGTGATCTAACTGTGACGTCTGTTACCCCACTGACCGCCAGGGTTTATGCTGCTGATCTGGCTGGTGAGGTGGGGTCCCCTTCCCCCCTTACTGGCCCATGTGTGACCCTCCTGAAGCTGCGCATGCGTGCAGCCAAAGAGGACGCCCCCTGCTATAGAGGAGGACTGCTCCGCCTCAGGGGTTTAGGAGTAACTGCGCTCCCCTGCTGGAACCTCCACACAGAGTGGCACACGCGATCTAAAACTGAGAGTAAATAGTGTGGTATTATAAAAGAACCGTTTAATCCAAAAAGGAATTCAGAGACTAAAAGTCAAAGGCTGGACAAGAATATCCCATGAGACAGGTACATAAGATCAAGCAAGGGTGGGGATCCTCTTTTCAGAAAAAAAAGTGTACTTTGAGCCAAAATGGACCAGAAGAAAACAACCTCCAACCCAGACAGATGTACCCCGCAAAACTATCTTTCAAAATTGATGGAGAAATAAGATACTTCCATGACAAACAACACCCAGAGAAATTCATGACCAGGAAATCAGCACTCAGAAATGTTCTAAAGGACATTCTAAAAACAAAGACTACAATTCAGTGAACCCCAGTAGAATGAATCCACCCGGAAAGGCAAGCAAGTAAACAGAGGGGGCAAAGAGAACCAACAACAGGAAAATAACATGAGGAGGGTGAGTAAATACATATCAGTTATACTCATCAATGCTAATGGTATCAACTGACCAATCAAAAGAAACAGACTGGTATTATGGATTAAGAAGCAAAATATAATAATATGCTGCATATAAGAAACATATGTAATTCAAAAAGAAATTTATAGACTGAAAATTAAATAGAAAACAATAATCCATGTGAAAGGAACACAGAAAAAAGTAGGAGTACCTATTCTGTTTGCAGACAAATAGATTTCAACCCAAGACTGATTAAGAGAGACAAAGAAGGTCACTACATCCTCCTAAAGGGAACAATCCAAGAGGAAGAGATAGCAATCACAAATACACATACACCAAATACCAGTTCACTCAATTATATAAAACGAAATATTAATCAACATGAAAAATCAAATAAGCACTAATACAATTGTAATGCAGGACCTCAGTGCACTATTGTCAGAAATAGATCAACTAGTCAAAAAATTAACAATGAAATATTAGAATGAACAAAACTCTTGAACAGAAGTACTTAGTAGACATCTACAAAGTGTTCCACCCCACAACATCAGAATGTTCTCCAAAACAGATCACACACATGCTCATAGAACATTCTTAAGTAAATGAAAAGGAAGTGGTCACATGCATATAATTAGACCATTGTGCAATGAAATTGGAAATCAATGGCAAAAGAATCCACAAGAACTTCATAAGCACATGGAAATCAAATAGTGCCCACCTGAACAACCATGGGTCACAGATGAAATTAAGGAAAAAATTAGACAGTTTCCACAATTAAACAATAATATCAATGAAACATACTAGAATTTATGGGACACAGTTAAGCAGGTCTATAAGAGAAATTTACAGCAGTGAATTTCTATACGAGAAAACAGAGCAAGCTCCAATAAACAACTTAATTTTAAGCCTCAAGTTTTTAGAAAAAAGAAGACCAAGTCAAGCCCAAAACTTGTAGGAGGGAGGAAATTATAAAAATCAGAGCAGAAATAAATGCAGTGGAGACTAAGAAACAATTCAAATAATCAATGAATCAGAGTTGGTTCTTTGAAAGATTAAATGAAATTGAAAAACCTGTAGCCAATCTTATAGAAAAAAGGAAAAAATCAAATCCATACAATTAGGAATTCAAAAGGTGAAATCACAACAGATCCTGCAGAAATTAAGAGGATCATCAATACCTACTTTGAGAACCTGTTTTCTTTTTTTAATCAAGAAATATTCATTATTGATTACAAGTCAGACTGTAATACTGAAGAAACCATAGAATTAAAATATTCACTCATGATACAGTAGTGACAATTCCATTCCAATACTGGACACAATAATTGCTTATAAGACACCACAAAACCTATCAAAATTCCATCATTAAGCCACTTATAATACTACAATAGAAGGTGGTGTTGAAATATAGTATGAACGGTATCAAAAATCTCATCCTTATGTTATCTGTTTATGAAGGTCACATTGAAACTATGGAGTTATGTCATAGAACTTATTAAAGATTCCTGTCTCCTTGATTTTATTTCAGTTATTAATGAATGAAAACAAGTGAAAGCCAAAGATTCTTTTAAGTCAGTCTTTTGTAAGAGAAAAAGAATCAAATTTTATTGCAAAGAAAGCTTTCCCCATGCAAAGAGTTTCTTAATGAAAAAAAAAAAAAAAAGAAAGAAAAAGAAAGAAAGAAAGACAGAGTGAGCTGTATAATTAACCTTTCCTTCCAAGAAAGGAAAGAAACTAAAATCTGGTGCAAATTTGGAAATATCTCCCAGTCCCAGAATATGTGTGTATTTTACATGATGTACTTGAATGATTCAAGTCTACGAAGCAGGGATCCGTGGCAATCTGAATGTATCCGCCAGGATTCCATCCGTTTTTAGTGCCAGCGGGAACACCTTCTGGTATTGCAGGAGCAGATGCTGCTGCACTAACATAGAACTATCTTCATCAGCCAGAAGCTCATCACCCAGGGCATCCAAATTTGCTCCTAGGTCATCTTCATCTAACTCTGGAGCGCCATAACTGCAACTCAGTGCTTCTTGAATTTCATTCGTATCTTCCATCGTATCCTAGCTGGTTTTGCAAATCCTCAATCTGGTCAATTCTCACTTCCTTGTATGCTTTCTTCATTTCCTTCACTCCGTGTTTCATAGCACCCATTGGTGCCCTTCAATGACTGGATGGTGCAATTGGCCTGATCCATGTTAAAGGACCGTTGGGCAAGGTTGTCCCGCTGCTGTTCATACATTCGTTTTTGTCTTAAAACTCACAAGGCTTTCTTTTTGATCATCTTCTTTGCAGGACCCCCTCTCGTCTTCTTGATTTGATCCTTGTCCTTAACAAGCTCAGCATCCAGCCAGGAAACCTTATCAATACATTGTGCCCTGCTGTGCACCGTGCCAATGTGGTCAGTCAGGCTGGGCAGCAGAGCCTTGGGTTTCGCTTTACCGAAGAATCGGCTCATCTTGGGTGGCCATGAAAAAGCTAAGAAACTATTTTCTAATGAGATGGAAAATGCAAAAGAAATGGACAGTTTTCTACGAGCTATCAAAGCTGAATCAAGAAGATAAAAATTCTGAACAGCCCAATTGTCAGTCAATGAAATTGGAGATGTAACTAAAAACCTACCAGCAAAGAAAAGCCCAGGTCCTGACGGATTCACTGCTGAATTCTACAAGTAATTTAGAAATGGGGCCGGGGGTTTAGCTCAGCAGCACAAGTACCTGCCTGGTAAGCACAAGGTCATGAGTTTGATCCCTGGTACCAAAAAAAAAAAAAAAAAAAAAAAAGAGAGAGAGACTGAGAAAGAAAAAAATATGACATAATGCCACTACTTCTCAAATTCTTTAATGAAATGGAAAGGGATGCAATATTCCCAAATTCATTCCTGGAATCAAGAATTACCCTGATGCCAAAACCAGAGAAGGATCACACTAAAGAAGAGAACTATAGGCCAACCTCCCTAATGAGCACCCATTCATTATTTAAAAAAAAAAAATACAACCTTACAGAAATGGGAGTAGATATTCTTTATCTCAATCTGATAAAAGTCACCTATGAAAAACCAACAGCCAATATCATACTAAATGGACAAAAACTGAAAGCCTTCACTCTAAAATCAGGAATAAACAAGGATGTGTACTCTTACCACTTTTCTTTAATATGGTTCTGGAAACATTAGCCAGAGCAATTAGACAAGAGAAAGAAATAAATGGAATAAGGATAAGAAAAGAATAATTTTAATTATCATTATTTGTGGATTACATGATACTCTACATAGATGACCCCAATAACTCCAGCAAAAGACCTGTAGATTTAATAACCAAATTCTACAATGTAGCTGAATACAAAGTCAACACTCAAAAATCCATAGCCTTTCTGTACACAAATTAGAAACTCACTAAGAGAGAAATTAGGGAAACAACACCTTTCAGAATAGTATCTCCAAAATTAAATACCTAGGGATCAATCTAACAAAGAACATAAAAGACCTTTACATTGAAAACTCCCGTATTCTGAAAAGGAGGTCAAAGATGGTATCAGAAAATGCATAGATATCCCTTGTTCTTTTGTAGGAAGAATCAATATAGTGAAAATGACTATACTTCCAAAATTGTTATACAGATTTAAATCAATCCTTATCAAAATTCGAACAGCATATCTCTCAGAATTAGAGAAAACAATCAGAAAGTTCATTTGGAAATAGAAGAGACCTAAAATAGCAAAAGTAACTCCAGGCAGCAAAGGCAAGGCAGGGGGCGTCACAATCCCTGATGTGAAACTATACTACAAAGCTACTGTGATAAAAAAAAAAAAAATAGCATGGTACTGGCCAAAAACAGACCCAAGGATTAAGGGAACACATTAGAAGATGCAGAAACAACTCCAGAAACACTCATCTCCTTTATCTCTGACATAGGGGTCAAACACCTTCACTGGAAGATAGCCTCTTTAATAAATGGTGCTGGGAAAACTGGTTTTCAATATGCAGAAGATTAAAACTGGTCCCATATCTTTCACCATGTGATAAACTAAAATCAAAATGGATCAGAGATCTAAATATTAGAACAGAAACACTAAATCTTCTGGAAGAGAGAGAATAGGCAGAACTCTTAAAGATATTGGTGTAGGCAAAGGCTTTATGAACAAAACCCTGATCGCACAGCAACTATCACAAAGAATCAACTGCGATCTCATCTTATTAAAAAGCTTTTGTACAGCAAGAGAAACCACCAAGTGAAGAGACAACCCACAGCATAGGAAAAAAAAATGTTACCATCTCTTCCTCAGAGAAAAGACTACTATCTAGAATATATAGAGAATTGAAAAAAATGAAACCTCCCCAAAATTTAAAGACCCAATCCAAAAATGGGTATCTGAAATGAATAGACACTTCTCATATGAAGTGCAAATGGCAAATAAATATATGAAAAAATGTTCAACCTCACAGGTCATTTGAGATACACAAATTAAAACAACGCTGAGATTCCATATCACTCCCCAAAAAATGGCTATCATCAAAGAACTGACCAATAGGAAATGCTGGTGGGAGGCCAGGGGTGGTGAGTACTCCTATAATCCCAGCATCTGGGAAGTTGAGGCAGGAGGATCACAAGTTCGAGACCAGCCTGGGCTACACTGGGAGTTCAAAGCCAGCCTGAAACGCATATCAAAATCATGTATCAAACAAACAAAATAGAAAGAGAGAAAGAAAGAAAGAAAAAGAAAGAGAGAGAGAGAGAAATGTTGGCTGGGCGTGGTACACATGGCTGTAACCCCAGCACTTGGGAAGCTGAGGCTGGAGGATCATTGCAAGTTCGAGACCAGCCTGAATGCATGGCCAGCCTGAACAGCATCAGGAGACCTTGTCTCAAAAAGACAAAAAAAGAAAAAGAAAGACAAGACAAGACAAGACAAGACAAAAAGAAAGAAAGAAAGAAAGAAAGAAAGAAAGAAAGAAAGAAAGAAAGAAAGAAAGAAAGAAAGAAAGAAATTTTGATGGGGTTGTGGGGAAAAGGAACTTTTCTCCACTGTTGATGGGAATTTAAACTGGTGCAACTATTGTGGAAATCAGTGTGTAGATTTCTCAAAAAACTAGTATTCTCAACCCATCTATTCCCCTTCTTAGTATCTTCCCAAAAGAATGAAAAGCATCATACGAGAGTGATATATGCACACCCTTGTTTACAGTGACCCCTTGTAATAACTAAATCTTGGAAACAGCCCAAATGCCCATCAACTGATAAAAGGATAAAGATGTCTTTTTTTTATACAATGGAGTACTACTCCACAACAAAGCAGTATAACCTGGAGACATTTCTAGGTAAACAGATGCATCTTGAAAATATATTCTTCAGTGGAATAAATTGGACACACATGTAAATACCACAGTGCTTCTCTAATATGATAAACCAAAAGTATAAATAAGGACCAAAATGTTAACAGATATTGTGAAATAGGAAGAAAAATGTATAAATGAGAAGGGGAACTAGGGAGGGGGGAGGGGAAAAGAAAAAAAGGGGAATAATTTTGGAAACAAAACTTTTGTAAATAAGGAGGGGAAGAGGGGTTGAAAGGAGTGGAGGGTAATTGGGGAAAAAGAATCAAGATATGTCACATACAAGTACAAATTCCCTATGATGAATGTGATCATTATGTGTACCTAAAATGTACCAATAAACTTAATTTTAAAAAACCAGAATCACTGTTGAAAGATAAAGTAGGTAAAACTTTGACGAAGTAGGCACAGAGAAGAACTTTCTGAGTAGAACCTCAATGGCACAAGAAAGAGTATCAAGAACGGGATTATATCACGTTAAAAACCTCCCGCACAACAATAGGAGAGCTGAGGGTGCCGGGAAGATCTGCATGAGCTGCCCGTCCCCACGGTGAGTGGAATCACTATGTAGAGCTATCATGTACCAATAACAATGAAATGAAATAACACGGTGCCCAAGTCAGCATGGCAGTGTGAATACAGGGTCCTGATTTCAACCGATTAATATTAGGGTTGTGGGACCTTAGGGTATTTCTGTTTTTAATTGTTTAATGTTCTACCTGGTCAATAGTGTACCATTTTCACTGCTGCCAACAGCCTGAAACGTATTTAAATGGTTTTTCCTTCAGTTTTATTTTTTATTAGTACATATTTGCATTACATAATGATTACACATCTTAATTCTTTTTACATCCCCTTTCTCTCCCTTCCATCCTCTGTCTCCTAAACTCTTGCCCATTTGAGAAAGATCTATCTCCGTTTCTTATTATCTTTTATGTTGTTATTTATTTGTAATTTGAGTTTCTCATATAAGAGAAACAAGCAGTATTTCAGATTGTGTACCTGATTTGTTTCACTTACCATTATGGTCTTAACGTACATCCATTTTCCTACAAATGACTCAAATTTATCCTTTTTTACAGAAGAGCACTCCATTGTGTATAAATACATTTTCTTCATCTGTTCATCTGCTGAAGGACATATAGGCTGTTTCCAAGATTTAGCTATTATCAATTGTGCTATTCAAAACATGCGTGTAAGATATGGTGGCACAAACCTATAATCTCAGCACTTGGTAGGCTGAGGCAGGAGGATTGCTACAAATTCAAAGCCAGCCTGAACTACATAGTGAGATTCTGTTGCACAAATAAAATAAAACAAAATAATCATAAACATAGATGTATTACTTTAATACAATGTTTTTAACTCTTTCAGGAAACATCTAGAATGGAAAAGCTGTGTCAATCAGAATTTCTAGTTTTAGTCCTTTGAAGAATCTCCATACTGATTTCCATAGTGGTTGCACCAGTTAGTACTCCCGCCAACAAGAGGTTCTCTTCATCCCCACAGCCTCTCCAGTATTTATCTGATTTTTTTTTTTTTTTTTTTTTTGTGGCACTGGGGATTGAACCCACGACCTTGCGCCTGCCAGCCAGGTGCTTAAGCCACTGAGCCAAACTCCCAGCCCTGGTTTTTTGAGGCAGGGGCACACTATGTAGCCCAGGCCGGCCTCAAACTCACAACGTGATGGTCATTCTTCCTGGGGTAAGACGAAATCTCAATCTTGTTTTAATGTGCATTCTCTAACAGTCAGCAGTGTTGAGTCATGTATCTATACAGGTAGTTCTTCTACTGAGAAACTTCCATTCATTTTACTTCCCCAATTATTGACTAGGTCTTTTGGAATTTTGGAGGGGAAGGGGTCTTTTTTTTTTTTTTTTTTTTATTTTTTTGTTTTCTAGACATAAGTCCTCTGTCTGAGGAATAGCTGGCTAATTTTTTTCCCATTCCATAGGTTTTCCTTTCACTCTGCTGTTTCTTTTGCTGTTCAGTGACTTTTTTTAATACGATCACATTTCTTGATTATATTGCATGTGCACCTGGGGTTCTGTTCAGAAAGTCTTTGCCCACGCCTGTGACTTCAGGAGTTCCAACTGTTTTGGGCTGGGGATGTGGCCCAGTGGCAGAGCTCTTGCCTTGCATGCACAAGGCCCTGGTTTTGGTCCCCAGCAGGTTAAGTGTTTCTGCTTTAACATTTAGATCTTTCATCTATTTTGAGTTTAGTACATGGTGACAGATATGGTGTAGATTCAATCTTCTGCACGTGGACTAGTTTTCTCAATACATTTAGTAAAGATGCCATTTTTTTCCTCCAATGTATAGCACCATTTTCCAAAGATCACATAGTCGAATGTGCTTGGGGTTATTTCTGCATTTGCTATTCTGTTCCATTAATTCTCACATCTGTTTTTTTGTTTTTGTTTTTTGACAGTGCCATGCTGGTTTTTAAATTTTTCTTTACTTAACACAGTTACTTTAAGAGGTAAGTTTTATTATTATTATTATTCCATGTTTTCAGTACATGAAGTGTACATCATCTTGGGGATTAGGTACCTAACACAGCTGGCTTCTTTTCCTAATTCCCTCCCCATCTCTCTCCCTCCTTCCCTCCCTCCCTCCACCTCTAAATTCCTCTTCTGTATTTTCCTTATTATCCTTAGCTCATATCTGTGACATGCTGACATTCATCAAGGTTGCTTGGCTCCTGTCCATGCAATGTCTTAATTCCTGTTACTTCCCCTCCCCACCCCTCCTCCCCTTGCCCTTTGCTTCCTGGACCCCTTCCCATTGGCAAGTGGTCCATTTCTTCGTTACCTTCTGTCTTATGCTGCTTGTCCTTTGTCTTATTCAAATGAGAGCTAACGTACATATTTAGGATTAAGATTTTCTAAACAGTACTATGCTGTTTTGATCACTGTAATTTTGTAGTATAACTTTTAAGTTTGGGATTGTGATGCTTCCTGTTTTACTCTTGTTATCCAGGATTGCTTTTGCTATTTTGAGTCTCTTCTAGTTCCATATGAATTTTAGAATCTTTTCTCCAGTTCTGTGAAGGATGCTGTTGGCATTTTAGATTGACTTGTTTTTTTCTAAACTAAAACCTCCGCATTCCGTTTTATTAGTGTTGGTACTTTGCAATGAATAAGTGGGTTTGGGGTTGCAGTTTGGACACTTGGTCTCTCAAAAGTTTCCCATCCCTCTTCTAGATATTAGTCCTCCGTGTGAAGAGTACCTGGCCAACGTTTTTTCCCCATTCTGTAGGTTGTCTCTTCACTCTTTCGGTGGTTTACTTTGCTGTGCAACAGCTTTTTGATTTGATGTGAATCCATCTGTTTATTCTTTGCAATGTTCCCTGTGCAACTGGAATTCTGTTCATAGTCTTTGCCTACACACGTCTTTGAGTTTTATCTATTCTATCTTCCACCAGATTGTGTTTCTGTCTTAATATTTAACTCTTTGATCCGTTTTTATTTGAGCCTACTGTGTATTGAGAGATATGAGTCTATGTTCAATCTTCAGCATGTGGAAAGCCATTTTTCCCAGCATCATTTATTAAAGAGGTTATTTTTCCTCCAGTGAAGGTGTTTGTTCCCTTTGCCAAAGAGAAGATAGCTAAATGTGTTTGGAGGTGTTTCTGCATTTTCTATTCTATTCTCTTGATCCACAAGACTGTTTTTTTTTTTTTTTTTCTTTCCCAGTACCACGCTGTTTTTCAATCACTGTTGCTTTGTGTATAACTTGAAGTTGGGGACTGTGATGCTTCCTGTTTTGCCCTTGTTGCTCAAGACTGTTTTTGCTATTCTAGGTCTCTTCTGGTGCCACATGAATTTTAGCATTGTATTCTCTAGGTTTGTGAGAATGCTGTTGGTATTTTGATTGAGACTGTTTTAAATCTGTGTTTTGGAAGCATGGCCATTTTCACTGTATTAACTCTATCTATCCAGTATAGGGATATCTTCCCATTTTGTAATATCCTCTTTGCTCTCCTTTTTGTACTAGTGTTTTCATTGTAGATGTCTTTCACTTCTTTGGTTAGTGTAAATAACCTAAGCATTTCATTTTTCTTGATGCTATTGTGAAAGGTGTTATTTCCCAAATTTCTCTCTTGGTCAGTTTGCTATTAGTATACAGGAACTGTGATTTGTTTTGTTTTTGTACCAGATATTGAACTCATAACCTAGCACTTATGAAGCAGGCACTTATGCCACTAAGCTATATCCCCGGCCCACTGTATTGATTTTTGAATGTTGACTACTGCATTTGGTTTGTAATTCTCAGTCTTTTGCTGGAGTTTTGGGTGTCTTCTATGTAGAGGATCATGTCATCAGCAAGTAATGATAACTTCTTCCTTTCTTATCCTTATTTCTTATCTAATTGCTCTGGCTCTTTCAAAAACTGTTAGTGAAGAGTGGTGATAATAGACATCCTTGTCTTATTCCTGATTTTAGAATGAAAGCTTTCAGTTTCTCTCCATTTAGTATGATGTTGGCTGTTTGTCATAGATGGCTTTTATTAGATCAAGACCCTCTATTCCAGTTTTCTTTAGGGTATTATTATGAACAGATGTTGGATTTTGTTAAGTGCTTTTTCTGTGTCTCTTGAGATGATTGTGTGGTTTTTGTTCTTGCTTCTGTTAATGTTATGTATTACATTTATTGATTTATGTATGTTGAACCATCCCTGCATCCCTGGAATGAATCCTACTTGGTCATGGTGTATAATCATTTATTATTTGCTGCATTTCATTATCAAGATAATACCTGCTTCCCAGGAAAGACTTTGGGAATACTGCTTCCATTTCAATTTCATTAGGAGTTTGTGGAGTATTGGCATTAGATCTCTAATATTGTTGGAGAATTTGGCAGTGAATCTGTTGGGACCTGTTTTTTTCATAGTTGGTAATTTTTAAAAATTCCTTCTTCAATTTCACTGACTGAAGCTGGATTATTCAGATTTTTATATCTTCTTGGTTAGTTTTGGTAATGCCTATGTATCTAGGAATCCATCCATATCTTCTTTCTGTAGAATCCATTGATTTTCCCCTTTTGTAATTGCATGAATTTGGGTTTTTGTTTTGATAAAGTTGGCTAGGATTCTTTCAAAGAACCAATTCTTTGATTCGTTGTACGGTTTTTAGTCTCAGTAGCATAAATTTTTGTTCTGCTCTTTATAATTTCCATCCTCATACTAGGTGTAGATTTGTTCTTAGAAACTTGAGTTTCATTTCTAGGTTAAGTTTACTGCTTTTATGGTAGACGAATTCACTGCTATAAACTTCCCTCCATAAATTGCTTTCATTGCATCCTATAGGTTCCAGTATGGGGAACTGGCATTGACTGTAGATCATATAAATTTTTGTCCTTGCTTATATGCATGTTATACATCTTTGTAAACCTGGGATAACATGTACTTGCTCATGATTTGTTGTAATATTTTCGCTGGTATCTTGAGGTCTTTCGCATCTGTGATGATTAGAGATTGACCTGTAGCTCTTTCGTAGCTGGATCCTTGCCTAGTTTCAAAATCAACATAATGCTAGCTTCCAGGAATGACTTTGGGAGTACTCCTTTCATTCTGATTTCATGAGAATTAAAGAATTATTGGCATTAGATCTTCCCTGAAGTTCTTGTAGAATTCAGCAGTGAATTCACGACGTCCTGGACTTTTCTTAGTTGGTAATTTTTATTACTGCTTCAATTCAGTTTTGGAAATTCTTACATAGCTAGGAATCTCTTCATTGTTTCCCCCTGGGTTCTCCAGTTTATCGGCATATACGTTTGTGAAGCACCAGTTGATAGTATTCTGGATTTCAGCGTTGTCAGCTGTAATTTCACTTTCCATTCTAATTGTGTTGATTTTTCTTCCGTATGTGTTTAAGGTTGGGTAAGGGTTTATCTATTTAGCTTCTTTCCAGGAGCCAGTTCCTGTGATTCTTTGCATTTTTAGTCTCCATTTCATTGATTTCTGCTCTTATCTTTGTAATTTCCTTCTATGTACTAGACTTGTATTTGGATTGGTCTTATTTACTAGGACTAAGATGCATCATTAAGTTATCTGGGCTCCCTTTACAGATGCAGGTATTCGCAGGTATGCACTTTCCTCCAGGACTACTTTCATTGTGACCTTAAATTCTGGTATGTGGTACTGGCATTACCATTTACTTACATGAACCATCTTATTTCTTAACTTCTGTGATTCACTGATCATACAACAGCATGTTATTTAGTTTCCGTGCCTTTGCATGATTTATTTTCCCATTGATTTCTGTGGTTTCTCTTGCCATTGATTTCGTTTCATTGTACTATCTGATAATATATATGATAAAAATTTCATCAACTATGTCACTTTTGCTATTTTACTAAAATCAGCAATGATAAGCATGTCAATGACAAACTAGATACTGATATACCCTAAGAACCAATACTGTACTGCCCTTAGTCACAGAACAGAGGTCTGTGATTAGTGGAAACATTACGACAAACCAGATTTACCTGTGGCATTTATGAAATGGAACAATTGCACTTCCACTAACACTAGAACAGTAGTCAACACAAAACTCACTTTAAAGCTTAATGGTTACACTAAAAAAGATGGCAGGGAACCAGAGAAAGAAAAATTTTGAAATCTTAATCATTGGGAGAGAAGAATGATAGGGGATTCTATTGAGGAGTAAAAGGAAATGAACAGTATTACATAACAGTAAGAAAAGCATTTTAAAGTTAAAACAAGAAACAAAAAAGCAAAAAGAGCAGCCAAACTCCAGAAAACCAAAGAAGGCAAAATCACAAGGAAAAACAAACAAACAAACAAAACAAAACTCAGTCCATAACAAAAAACAATTGCCGTGTTTTTCAATGAGTGGCTTCTTTCCAGAATGTGCGGTCTTGGAATTCTCTCTGTGGACTTTTCCTGAGGCTGGTGCTGTGGGCCAGGTGTTATTTCTCCCTCATGCTGATTCTCCTGGGCATTGGCATTATCTACATTCGGGTGGGTCAGTATGTGCGTGTCGAGGAGATACAGTAACAGCCATGGAGTTGATGGGCCTCCACAGCCAGGGGCAGAATCTGTAGGTGCAGTCGGTCAGGGGGCAGTGCCACAGGAGGGGTGGGGTGCTCCTCTATCTGTGCAGGGCACTGGAGGGGGGCTCCTATTTAAATGTTTAACGTAACATTATCAGTAGCAAAAGGAGAGTATGGCTGATCTTTTATTACGTAGCATGTGCGGTGTGGAACAGAACTAAACCAATAGCAAGGGACCAATGAAGAAACAACTCGATGGATCTCACAAGGCTTCCTTTACAGTTTATCGATGGATGTGGGGCTTTTGGGAGGCGGCTGGATCAGGGATGTATGGTACCGGGCTTGGTCTGACTGGTTCAGCCTAGTTGTGACTGGTGGGATTACCGTAAGGGAGGCTGCATGCTGGGTGTGGGCAGCACCAACTGGGTTTGTAGCCCAATGGAGCACAAAGGGAAACAAGGCAGGCTGGCTGCTTTCCGCCTGCCAGGCTGGGAACTGTTTCTCACCGTCCTTATTGCCCTGCCTTGGCACCAGCAGACTATGGACTGAAACTTCTACAAACTGAGCTAAACTGCTTGTGTCCCAACAGCGAGGAAGTAAGAATACTTCCTTTCACTTTTTATGTACAAACAAGTGAGACCTAGTTCAGAAAAGCCATCCTTGACTGCAATGTTCTGACAGTATAAAGATACACTTGCAGACACAATTACAAATATTTGGTGGTAGTGGTAGCTGTCCACAAGTGTGAGTTCACAGCCAAACCATTCTGCTTTTTGCAGGCCCTGTACGATGATGGGTCTAATGGTGTGTCTAAGGCTGCCACTGCTGCATTCTATCGAGATGAGAGGGGGAATGCCGCCCCAAAACTAGCTTGCTCTTTGGGTACTCAGTCCCTTGTAAAGAGAATACATTCAAGGGACCTAACATGCTGTTTTACATCTGCAGTGGAATGATCACTACAGCCAAGCAAATCAATCCATCATTTTCCAGTTACCTGTGAACGGAGGAGGAGGAGGTGCTAAAAAGCACCTAAAGTTCACTTTAAAAATTTCTAGCAGGTCCAGGGATATAACTCAGCAGCACAAGCGCCTGCCTGGCAAGCACGAGGTTATGAGTTTGACTCCCGGTACCCGCCCCTCCCAAAATACAATTTTCCCGCATGCAATGTCATTCACTATACACATGCTACATCAGGTCTCGACTACTCATAAGATCTTACTTATTCATAAGACTACACTTATTGAGAGCTACTTACTCATAAGACTACACTTATTTGGTTCCCCTCTTAAGGTTAACTGATGCACTTTAATTTGAATTATTCTTCATGACTTCATTACACAAATGATCACAACATAAAAACAGCTAATTTTTTTGTCGCATCAATATCAGAGATATTCCTGGCCTGTGATTCTAAAGTATATTTGCCTCAATAGTTCTGAGTTACTATATTAAAGAAATGCTCCCTAATTAAGTCTAGCAGTGTTTTCTCCAATTTCACAAAACCCACAACAGTCTGGGTACAATCATATACCACATAAACCTTTCAGCCAAGGACAGATGATCACATGTATGATCGTCGTCCCATGCAATTCCAACAAGCTGAAAACCACTGATGTCCTAATATAGCGTATTATTCACACGTTTATGGCGCTGCTGATGTAAGACAAAGGACACCCCTGAAAGCTCTCTCCTACTGTGCCAGAGTAAACACTGTCCCCCACGTTCTCGATCTACTGCGCTGCCAGCCAGGTAAAGCACAGTATCACTATGCACAATACATACTGCCTGGTAATAAACGACGTTACCATCTTACATACTTACCTTGTTGCGTTAGAGTACTCCTACTTACAAAAGTAATTTATATAGGTAGCAGCTGCATGTCTTGATTGCATCACAAGCTCACACTGAATAACTGACCAGCAGCATCTAAGTTTGTATAGAACTCTATGATGTCCACAAGAGGAGGAAAAACAGCTTACTCCTCTGAACATAAACCTGCTATCTCTATACTGGAACAGAAAATGTTAGGCTTTAGCTACCAAAAAAGTTAAGTTTAAAAAAATGAGAATAGTAAATACTTAAGAGATTTATTAAAGCATCTTATCACAAAGATGGAAACAATACAAATTAGAACATGCAACCATCATCTTCCACAGTCAAATCAAACTGTTACATATATTTCTGCTTTCACAGTGGAAAATTTCAGATCTTATACCCAACTCAGTCATTCTGAATACTGCATTCTTCCTGAAATTATCCAGGGTAGCAAATAACCAAAACACAAACCAATATATCAAGAAAGTGCAACGTTAAAAAAGAAAGTATGTGAAGAATACCCTCTCTCCCTCCCCACCCCCCACCTAGAGGCATACAATGGCACTTTGCTCTTAACACCTAGATTGTCTTCAAGAAGTATTAAAATGTAATACACTTAAAAAAAAGTTTAATAAATGTCCAAAGAGTTCCTTAGTGTTTGAAAATAAATGCTTAAACAAAAGACAATGTATTTTATATCAAACAAGTTTGAAGAGCCCTGTACTGCAGCGTTCTGTAAAATAAACAAGACAAGAAGCTGGTGGAAGGTTTATTGACAAGGCAGACTGTCTTCAGGCGGGCAAGTACGGAGGCGGCGGTTCTTTCTCAGGCATCTTCACGGCCATTTCATAGGTTGGCAGAACATACTAAACAGAGAGAAAACAAAATGACTTGAGACAAATCTCTAAAATCTCTTCTGGAATAATTCCGTTTTCAGACTCTATGTCCTGAACAGGTGATATGAACCTACAGAGGAGAGCTGAAGAAACTGTTAAGTGGTGGCCCAGTAAGGATGCCCAAGTCACCCGGCACCTCACCCCCAGGTGAGGGACTTGTCCCAAGACGCCGGGGGGGGGGGCGGGGGGAGACTGCTGGAGAGCGGCCGGCCGGCGGGCGGTAGAATTTCCCCAGGGCTAACCCTGAGGCCACGAGGACTCCTTGCCAGACAGTGCACCTCCCTACTTCCCCGTCTCCTATGACTGAGTACCAATGCCAGTATCCCTCAGGGGTGGAGGCTGTGCGTGAAGAGGCCCTCGAGCCACACAGGACGTCTCCCTCAGAACGTGTGTCGCTGAGGGATTGTGCCTTCCAGTGTAAGGGGAAGACCTGTGTAGGAAGGTGGCATTCCAACCTGAGTGACTCTAACTTTTGACAAGCTCGCTTGAGGCCTGTATGAGTCACATATATTCTATGGGTGAACACCTAGGAAGATAATACAGTAGCAATAAAAAAGCCATGGGAGGTGGGGCCACAACAGATTCTAAGAGCCCACTGTGTTCATGCTGCCGTGGACAGATCAGCTCCCCGTATAGGTATTTTTGGAAAATAATACACCTTCCAGTCGGGCAACCTGCCCTGGCTCAGGCCACACCAGCCTGGCATGGCTGTTCCCCATCTTACGTCCTCCACAAACAGGAGGCTCCCAGGAGCGCTGATGAAACGGGAGCAACAGTGCAGAGCCTCTGTGGCCTGAGTACCCAGGATTCCAACTGGGAAGAGCTAAACCTTACGGATTTAAAATATTTATGCCTCAAACCATAGTGACAGCAGATTTCAGAAAGCCAAGCTACACATTCTTTCAGAATAATCGATAATGGCGAGTGACATTTTAATGTATTAAACAGCACTTAACCTGTGGAGGTGCTTCAAAAGCAGGGTACACGGCAATCTCTGGCACATTTCTGTTGCTGATATATTTATAGCAGTTCCAAACACAGTTGATCAGGTAAGCCTAAAAGGATAAAAGCAAAATTTACAAATGCCTCAAATGCCAGAGACTATCTAGGCTACAGTGCTGGTGACCCCACTGCTTCCCCACAAGTCCTCTGTGGAAAGAGGGACCTGACCAGCACAGTCCAAGCCAGTTCCCGCCTGGCTCTCATTTTGAGGTCGAAGGTGCAGGTGGTGACTGGGTCCAGGCCTGCCGAACACTGCCCTGCTGCAGGGGAAATTCTGGGCTTTTGAACACTGGGAATTATAATCAGTTCCCAACGTAATCACAAACTGTTTTCAAAAACAATATAAAGATGCTCCTTCAACTTCCAACCACGCCCCGAGACAAGACCAAGTACACCCCCTGGAGGCGCTCTCTCCTGCAGCGCTAGAATGAACACTGTCCCCCAAGTCCTCAACCTACTGTGGCTTACGAGGGGCTGAGGCTGTGAAAAGGCTTCGCAGGACAGTGCCAGTGTCACAGCCACACTGCCCCGCTAAGATTCAGTCCACGCCTTACCTTAAAAATGATGAATACCACAAAGAACACAAGAACAATGAACAGCAGGCAACTGGAGTCCAACGACAGAAGGTCATCTTTGTAGGGAAAGTCGGGCTGTGAGAAATAAGATGTGCACACGCACATTTACAACTCAGCCCTGGCGCTTGTGTTCTGCGATCACCCAGACACCAGTGCAAGACACAAACAAAAGCCATCAAAATGACAAGTCGTGACCTAGTAAAAATCTATAAACAAGATTTAAGTCAAAGTGCCTCATTACCACTAATACATGCTATCAATCACTTAAAATAAACCTGTTTATATATTTAGAATATTCCTAAAGAGTACTGTCCTCTAAAGAGGACTGTCCACCCCTTGGAACACTTTTTTCTATATTTTCATTTCTACTACTTAACTCCACAAGGGTCTAAACTGAGGTAATTTTCTTTTTCATTATCTCCCATCTTTCTGGACTTTGGCAAAAAAGATCTGTGCCTCAGTCAGTGAGTCAGAAGGTAGTGGGGTCCACTGAGGTGCTACAAGTCATTTAGTCCTACAAGGAGAAAACAATTTTTCTATAAGACAACTGTTGGTCCAAATTCTTCATCAGCTGGACCAAAAGCCAGGCAAAATCGTATGCCTTACTATGTTCTACTGAAACGGACTGGCTATATTCGTTTAAATACTTATTTAGTACTAATTGTGGGCAAGACAATGAGCTAAGTTTATCAAGAAGGGCATCTGAAAAGAACAATTTAGGATTTACATGACAGTACCTTCCAATTTAGAAGGGTTAAGTGAGTCAAACAGAAAAAACAATGAGATTTATAAAACGAATAGCAAATTCATTTTGAAATTTTTTTCCACAAGCCCTTTTCTTAAAAGCTTTTGTCTTTAATGGAAGTACAATACCTAAAATACATTTTCGTAAATGTGATTTGCATGCATGGAAAAATACTAAGAATTTGATCCTGTATTCAGAAGGCATCAGAGTAGCACCGAAGCGGGTCCAAGAGGCCCCAGCTCCAGCTCTTCTCCAATCTCACCTCGGGCTGCTTCCTCTCCACTCCTGCTCCCACCACCAGGGCAGCTGTCAGTTCCCCGCCTGCACCATGATGTGTGACCTCAAGGGCTCCCACTTTCCTAGAACATTTACTTCTGGATTTTCTGTTTCTTAATTTCAATTCAAATCCCTCAGTGCAATTAAAATCTCACTTTCACACAGCTGCCTGTGTGACTTCCTCCTCCCTCCCTCCACTGATGTATCTCCAGGACCTGGTAGAGGGCCTGCACCTAAGAAGCAACCAACAAACACTTTTTGAATGAGTAAGAGATACATTTGGTGGTGTGCAAAATGGGTGAGACAGGAAATCTGGCAGTGGCAAGTAAGTTCTTTTTTTTTTTTGTGGCACGGGGGATTGAACTCATAACCTCGCACCTGTTAAGTCATTGAGGCAAACTCCTGGCCGGCAAGCAAGTTCTAAGGGCAGCACTTTTGAAGGTGACTAAGCACTCCTCCCCCGGTTTCACCTGTGTGAACTCCAGTTCCCCCCAAAGCTTCCCCTGAAGCCCTGCGTGGGCACTTCTCCCCAGGGAGTTCCCTGCCCCTCCACTCCTTATACACTGCTGCCCGGACAGTTCCATTTTATTGTCTAAGTCAATAGCTTGATGCCCCAGATACACAGTCCACTCCCTACAGGAAAGACAGTTACATCCACACCATTCACCAGCGGTGCCTGGCACGAGCTGAGGGACACAGCAGGCACGTAGTTATTTGCTATGGATGACTACAAAGACCAACACCAGTCATTCAGTGAGTGTCAGTATGGTCCCACCTTCAGTACACCACAAAATAAGAGCTGAAATGCTACTTCCATGCCATCCATGTTTAGAATCTTCTAATGCTGGACTGTCTAAATAGTACGATAGAAGATATTCTATTTTCACCTTACAGGTTTTAACTTGGAGGTAATTGTAGACACTTTAAAAGTAAATGCGTGAGTTGGGCGTGGTGGTGCATGCCTGTAATTCCAGCACTCAGAAGGCCTGAGGCAGGAGGATCGCTGCAAGTTTGAGGGCAGCCTGGGCTACAAAGTGAATTCGAGGGCACTGTAAACTGCATAGTGAAACCCTGTCTCAAAAATACAAAAAATAACATAACATAAAATGTAAATGAGGAATATAAAAAAGTAGCTAAAACTGACTCAGGATTTCCATTAAGATATTTCACTTAAAAATTTTTATGATGTTTAATTGGCAAACACACTTACTAATTGATCCAGATATTCTTTGATTCTTGGCAAATAAGTGAGAGAACTGATAGCAACCAGGCAACTGAGAACAAAGTCAAAAAGCCGGTAACAGAAGAATGGAATCAGCCAACCCACTTGATACTGCAGAAGAAAATAATAACATTTTAGCATGCAGGTGAAATTACTAGCTACCACTCAGTAAAGACCAAACTCTACCAGTCGAAAGATGGCATACTTACAGAAATCGCCCCATACACCAGCATTGAGCTGATGATAAACATAAGGACAGAGACAGCAAAAAGAACACAGGCATTATCTAAGGAAAAAAAGAAAAACATTTAATTAAGCTACTTACACAACAAAAAGAACACAATTCTTCATGACAAAGTACAACATTTTTGCTTAAAGACATTTAAATGCAAATATTTTCAAAATTGTCAATAAAAAGATCTAAGACCAAGAAGGAAAAACCATCTAAGTCTCAGCATTAAAAATGGAATCTTGAGAAATCCATACAAAGAGCCGGGTGTGGTGGCACACGCCTTTAATCCCAGCACTCGGGAGGCTGAGGGAGGTGGAGCGTTGTGAGTTCGAGGCTGGCCTGAGCGACACAGTGCGACCCTGCCTCAAAAAAGTAGGGCCGGGAGTTTGGCTCAGTGGCTTAAGTGCCTGCCCTGAAAGGTGCAAGGTTGTGAGTTCAATCCCTGGTGCTGCAAAAAAAAAAAAAAAAAAAAAAAAAAAAAAAAATCCATACAAAGGTCTTTTTTAGGTTACACTGATTCAACAATTCCTGTTTAGAATGGCGCAGGGCCGGCTCTCTACTAGGGCGACGGCTCCCATGCTTGGCGGACCCAGCAGTCTGAAAGTGTGCAAACAAACACTAACTCCAACCCAGTGGGCCGTGTGCTGCCACCTGGGCAACCACAAGAATATGAAAGAAATAATACAAGTTGGGTCTTGTGAGATCAATAGGGTTTAACAGGAAGGAAAAGCTAATGTTTGTTTAAAAGACCTATGTATTTCACACACAAAACATAGATGCCACCTCCTGCATTAGAGGAAAGAAATGCATCCTCAAACTCAAAGTTCTCCATTAACCCCCATCCGACTTCCTAAGACTGTTAAACTGAACTCACTGTTTCCCTTCGCTCTGGCTTCTGTGCTACACAGATGTGTCTTCTTTTCAGTTGAGACAGGGTTGTGCTATGCTCCAGGCTGAGCAAGAACTCATCCTCTTGGAGGACAACTAATCTGCCTTATGGGGCACTGTGCGACTGGTGCGGACTCCCGGATGAGAACAAGAATGGGCCCCTGGAGAACCCACCCCACTGGGTCTGAGCAGCTCTGACCAGAGGACGACTAATCTACCCTCTGGGGGACTGTGTGACTGGCGCGGACTCCAGGAAGAGAACCATGCACCTCCCATATGCTTACTGGTGCGCGGGCTTAGAATCAGAACAATCCCTACCCCACCACTGGTAAGCAACCTGCTGGTTTGGAGGTCTGGCTAAATTGACAGCAACTAAGGAACATTAAGTAACTAAATGCTAGTATTGTTTGGTTGATTTTGCAGGCCTGGGGCCAGCAACCCGAGCATCTCTTTGAAAGATGACAGTCGGCAATGTAGCAAATATGGGGGATTGTCTTCTGTCTTATCTTCGAGGCCCAATATGGTTCTCATTGTTTTGCTTTACTCTGATTATTTTTTTTTTTTGCTTTATTTCATATTCTGTTTTTATTGGTTTTATTCTGCTTTGTTTTTGGTTCAATTCTACTATACCTGTTGGAATGGTCAGCTACTCTGAAGATAACAAGATATACTATAGTAGCTATTGTTTTCATAGTATCTTTCTTGAAGTTTTGTACCAGTTCTGCTGCTTTGTTTTGATTGACTTTGTTCTGTTATGTCCTGTTGGATTTTACTATCTTTAAAAAAAAAAAAAAGAACTCATCATCTTGCCTCAGCCTTCATCAGTTCTGTTGTTTCTGAACTCTTTCTCACATTGTTCCAACTCTTCATTAACGTACCTTCACTAAATGTTTTCATAAAACATCCAAATAACCTCAAATAACATTAAAACACAATACTTCTTGGGCTTCTTGCCACAAATCTGTAGTTGATTCTGTGACTCTGGAAAGATACTAAGAAACTAAAGGACTCTAGGTAAGAAGGATTAGAACAGCTGTGAAGTATTCACACCTTGGGTGTCTGTGTCAGTCACCTCACCACCAAGCAGGAAACATCAGCAGCAGTATCTGGCACTAAATTAATTAGCTCTCTACTTTAAAAAAAATACACAATAGCTAACATTTATGATTTATAGGACTTCTCTGCTATAGAATGAATTCAGATATAAACAAAATATGAAATCAAACAGAAAAGTATCAAAATTGAAAGCCAAATTTCTAATTGAAATAACCAGCTTTTAAAAATGTCTTATGGGTGACTGCATGAGTATTTTGACATCTGAAATACTGAAATAGTAAGTGAAACTCAAAGTTTCCTGGAGGAAAAAACAGAAAAATGGGAAAGGAGAATGGGGGTCGCAGTTACTAGGGCTCTTTAGTCTCTTAGAATCTCTCCAGAGCATCACAGAATCAGCTATAAATTAGGGAGGCTGAGGCAGAAGAACCACAAGTTTGAGCTTAGCCTGGACTTTGCCTTAAGAGGGTGAGGGAGTATGGATGTAGCTTAGTGTCAAGGCTCTAGGTTCAATCCCCAGAAAAAGAGAACATAAAACTGTTAGCTGTTCTTATGTTACTATATAAGATAGCCACAGAATTATTTCTGGCTCCTAGATAAATGAAATTAACCTTGTAGACAATAAATCTAAACAACTAAAGAGATACAAACCTCCATATATGGATCACATCGCGGAAGCTCATAAATGCAATGAAGCTCAGAACATATTATATTGCATCTAAAACTTGAGAACTAAGACCCTGCAATATTATAACATACACAGGAATCGGGAAGCGAAAGTGAAGATCATGCAGAAGTTGCACTGAGAAGTCTGAGGTAGAACTCTGTTCCAATACTGTTTTTATATAACTTACAATAAAAACAATCTCAACTGGGAATTTTATCTGCACCTTTTTTTTCTTCCAATCAAGTTTTATTGGTACTTTTTTTTTGTACCGGAAATTGAACTTAGGACCTCGCACTTGCCAGGCAGGCGCTTATGACGCTGAACTACATCCCCGCCTATTGGTACATTTTAGATACACAAAATGATGACATTCACCATAGGGAATTTGCACCTGTACATGATATAACCTGTTTTCTCCATCCGGTGCCCTCCATTCAACCTCTTCTCCTCTCCATTCAAAAAAGTTTTACTTCCATTTTTTTTTTTACTTTCCCTTTTTTCCTTTCCCCCTCTCTCCTCTCTTGTTCCTCACCCCTCTTCTGTTCCCCTCCTCATCTGAACATTTTCTTCCTATTGCACAATACCTAGTACACATTTTGGTCCTTAATTACAACTTTCAGTTTCTCACACCAGAGAAACCATACAGTATTTATGTATGTGTGTCCCACTTATTTCACTCAAGAGTATGGTCTTGAGCACACACTTATTTTAACCAGAGAGAGAAATAAAAAGGCTTCGAAGGACGATTTATATGAACATTTCAGGTGGGCTATTTGTAATCCCAGTGTTAAGTCTCTCTCTGCATAAACAATGGAACTGTCTGCAGAACTGCGGGCAAAGGCCCCACCAACGACATGGCCCACGGGCCCTCGGAGGTCCGCACCTCATCTTCATCTGCCCTTTCCCTCCTGACCCTGGCCTCACACAGCCCTCAAAAGCCTGACCGACAGTTCATTTCCTCTTCTAACTAGAAATCCATTAGTATGTCTGGAAAAAGTCATCAAACTGAAACAGCATTTAACTTTTGTTATCTTTATTATGCAACTTAACCCTTTGAAGTATAATTTGAGCATAATTTCATCAATACAAATTGGTTTCATCTGTATAAAATTAGTAAGGCATAGTTTCAACTCGAAACCTACCAGCCATTCTCTCAGATGAATAGTAGTTACCAATGACTTCATACTGAATGTTGACAGCTGGCACTGAGTTTGGATGAGTCACCTCCACCGTCAGCAAAATTGCCATCAATAGGTTTACCACCTGCAGGGAACATTTTATCAATCACATTAATTACTACTAGGAAATTAACCAGCAAAACCTCTAATGTTTCCTTGTATTTAATATTATTTTACTTGAAGTAACACAGATACAAAATAGCAAACAACCTGTGAGGTAAAGCGTAAGTACCATCCTAGGAACACTTTAAAAAACTAAAACTAAGGAGTACCCAGTAAGGCAGTAGGTCCAGAGACACACTCCCCACACTCCAGGAGTGTGCCCTCACTAGCTGCACAGAGGATCAAGCTCTGCCCAGCCCAGTGTCCCAGCACAATCCACCATGGGAACACCCGGTCAGCCTCACAGGACACAGAGGTAGCGAGCTCCAGCCCAGCCCAGAGCCCCAGAGTCGCTCATCAGGGAGTGGCCAGTGTAGCTGCAGAGCCTTGGAGAATTTGAGCTCTGCCCATTAGAACAAAAGGAACAAGCTCCACTGCTCAGAGGTGCAGCCATGTGGCAGGTCCTAGAGGTTGCGAATTCTGCCCAGTGAGGAGCAAGGTACCTGCGCCTTATGCTGGAAGGCATGTCTAGGCTTGCCCCACGCTTCAGAGGCTCTGAACTCCTTGCAGCTAGACTCAAGGTCCTGGTGGTGCCACACTCTGGGGTGCACTCTGTCTAGCTGCATGGGTCCTGGAGATTCCCAACTCCACACAGCCAGGCTGAAGGTCCAGTGACATACCCCAGGGCTGCATCTCTGCTATCCACCTGGATCACGAGGGTTCTGAATGCTACACAGCCAGGTTCTAGGCCCCAGCAACAAGCTTCAGGGCTGTGACCTGCTAGCTACAGGGAGGATACAAACTTTGTCCAGCCCAGCGTCCCAGAGCAACCCAACAAAGTACATCAGGGGAACACACAGCCAGCCTCACAAGACCAGAGAGCACAAGGATCCAGCACCATAGTCTGGGGGTGTGCCCTGGCTACCCACAGGGATATTGGAGGATTGAAGCTCTACCCAGCGCAGTGTTCCAGTGAAATCCATCAGGAGGCTGCCTGCCCAGCCACAAAGGTCCCAGAAGAAAATGACAAAACAAAAGAGCAAGAGGCAGGCTCAATCCCCAAGCCCACTGAGAACAAACCCAAGAGACACTGAAATGGAGACACTGAAAATCACACAACTGAACTGTCTGAAATGATAGCAAGTGAAGTAAAGAAACAACTCTGTGAAGCTACAGAGAAACTCAAATCAGAAATAATCTCTCAGCTAAAAAAGGAAATGACAATCATTCTGAAAAAAATGCTATGTGTATCTAAAGAAGATCAAGATAAAAAAATAGAAGAACATAAGAAAATGATGGAAACTTTGAACAAAATAAGACAAATAGAATGCATGAAACAGATTCAAAGGGAAACTCAGGAAATGAAAAATTCCACTGAAAGTTGGCAAAACCGCTTGAATGAAGCTGAAGATAAGCGTCTCAGACTTTGAATATAGCCTGGAAGTTTATGGTCACGAAAGAAAAGATCTCTTAAAAATAACAAGGAACCAGGAAACAACAATTCAACAGCTGCAAGATGATGCCAAGAGAAACAACGTAAGATTAATAGGCATCAATGAAAAAGCAGGGGTCAATACTAATGACCTGCAAAGACTATTTGCAGAAATAATGGGACGAGAATCTGATATATAGTTAAGTGATGCACACAGAACCCCTATTAACCATAACCAAAATAAATCTTCACCCAGACATATAATAATTAGGGTATCAGAAATACAGCACAAGAACAAAGTACCAAAAGCTGTCAGAGAAAAGAAACAGATCACCTATGAGGGGAAGCCTATCAGAATCACAGCAGACTTCTCAACACAAACCTTCAAGTCAACAAGAGCTTGGAGTGAAAATCCAAATCCTAAAAGAAAACAACTTTCAACCCAGACTGATGTATCCTGCAAAACTACCTTTAAAAATTGATGGAGAAATAAGATACTTCCATGACAAAGAACAACTGAAGAAATTTATGGCCACCAAACCAACACTACAAAGAGTACTGACAGGCACTCTAGGAGGAAACAAAGATAATTTGCAGAACAACAAAAGGAAACCACTAAACAGGCCAAACAAACAGAAAATGTAGAAAACTAACAACAGAAAGATATCATGACAAGGATGAGTCAGTACATACTAGTTATATCAATCAATGTAAATGGTCTCAACTCACCAATAAAAAGAAATAGACTGGCAGAGTGGGTTAAGAAACAAAATCCAACAGTATGCTGTGTACAAGAAACACATTTCACTCAAAAGGAACTCACAGACTAAAAATCAAAGGCTGGAAAACAATACTCCATGCAACAGGAACCCAGAAAAAAGCAGGGGTAGCTATTATGTTTGCAGACACTGTGAACTTCAAACTGAGAATGATCAAAAGAGATGAAGAAGGTCACTACATACTTGTTAGGGGAAAACTTCAAGAGGAAGAGATTACAATCTTAAAATATATACACACCAAATATGGGAGCACCTCACTATGTAAGACAAATCATAATAGACATGAAAAACCAAATAAACAATACAGTTACAACGGGGGACCTTAACACCCCACTGTCACAAAAATCAACCAAACAAAAAAATCAGCAAAGAAATAACAGAACTGAATCAAACTTGTGAACAGATGGACCTAGGAGATGTGTACTGAGTGCTCTACCCATCAACATCAGAATACACATTCTTCTCAGCTGCACATGGGTCATTCTCTAAAACAGATCAGATACTAGTCCACAGAACATGCTTAAGTAAATGCAAAGGAACTGAAATAATTCTGTGCATATTATCTGACCATAGCACAGTAAAATTAGAAATGAATAACAAAAAACCCCATAAGAACCACATAAACACATGGAAATTAAATACTCCTCTCCTAAACAATCAATGGGTCACAGAAGAAATTAAAGAAGAAATTAAACAATATCTACAATTGAGTGAAAATGCAAATACAAATTACCGGAACCTGCGGGACACAATGAAAGCAGTCCTCAGAGGGAAATTTATAGCACTGAACTCCCACATCAGATAAATGGAATTAACACACATAAACAACCTAATGATGCACCTCAAACTTCTAAAAAAAAAAAAAGAGCAAGTCAAGTCCAAAGCCCAAAGAAGGGAAGAAATTATCAAGATCAGAGCAGAAATTAATGCAATTGAAACTAAGAAAACAATACAAAGATTTAATGAATTGAAGAGTTGGTTCTTTGAAAGAGTAAATAAAATTGATAAACCCCTAGCCAACCTTATCAAAAAGAGGAAAGAAAAAACTCAGATTCGTGCAATAAGAAATGAAAAGGGTAAAATCACTACAGACCCTGTGGAAATACAGAAGATCATCAACACCTACTACAAAAACCTTTACTCAAATAGATTCGATAACACAGAAGAAATGGACAGATTCCCAGAAATCTATGAACTACCAAAGCTGAATCAAGATGTAAAACTGCTGAATAACCCAATTTCAGCTAATGAAATTGAAAACGTAATTAGAACCCTACCCACCAACAAAGAAAAGCCCAGATCCTGATGGATTCACTGCTGAATTCTACAAGAAACTTAGGAAAGACTTAATGCCGACACTCCTCAAACTCTTCAGTGAAATTGAAAGGGAGGTAAGTCCCCCTAACTCATTCCTGGAAGCAAGTGTTACCCTAATATCAAAACCAGAGAAAGACCAATCAAAAAAGAAAATTACAGGCCAATCTCTCTAATGAACATAGATGCAAAAATCCTCAATAAAATACTGGCAAATAGAATACAACAAATTACAGGAAGATTATACACCACGATCAAGTGGGACTCATCCCAGCCATGCAGGGATGGTTCAACATACGCAAATCAATAAATGTAATACACCATATATCAACAGGGCCAAGGCCAAGAATCACCTGATAATCTCAATAGATGCAGAAAAAGCTTTCAACAAAATCCAACACTCATTCATGATTAAAACCCTACAGAAAATCAGAATAGATGGTCTCTACCTCAACCTGATAAAAGCCATATACCATACACCAACAGCCAACATCTTACTAAATAAATGGAGAAAAACTGAAAACTTTCAACCTAAAATGAGGAACAAGACAAGCATGTCCATTATCACCACTCCTATTCAATACAGTTCTGGAAATATTAGCCAGAGCAATTAGACAAGAGAAAGAAATAAAGGGAATAAGAATAGGAAAGGAAGAAGTAAAATTATCATTATTTGCAGATGATATAATACTCTACATAGAAGACCCCCAAATAACCCACTGAAATACTTCTAGATATAATAACCAATTCAGTAATGTTGCTGAATACAAGGTCAACACTCAAAAATCAACAGCATTCTTGTACACAAACAACAAACTCACTAGAAATAAGGGAAACCACACCCTTCACTGTAGCATCCAGAAAAATGAAATACTTACGAATCAATCTAACAAAAGAAGTAAAAGATCCATACAGTGAAAATTACATTACTCTGAAAAAGGAAATCGAAGAGGATTTCAGAAAATTGAACGATATTACCTGTTCATGGATAGGAAGAACAAACATCGTGAAAATTGCCATTCTCCCAAAATTGTTACAGATTTAATGCAATCCCAGCCAAAATACCACTTGCATACCTCACAGAGCTGGAGAAATCATTCCTAAAATTCATCTGGAACCAGAAGATACCTAGAATAGCAAAGGCAATTCTGGGCAACAAAGGTAAGGCAGGAGGCATCACAATCCCTGACTTGAAACTATATTACAAAGCTACTCTGATAAAATCAGCATGGCACTGGAATCAAAACAGACCTGAAGATCAATGGAATAGATTAGAAGATACAGCCACAACTACACACACACTCAGCCACCTCATCTTTGACAAAGGGGCCAAACATGTACATTGGAAGAAAGATAGCCTCTTTAACAAATGGTGCTGGAAAAAATTGGCTTTCCATATGCAGTAAACTAAAACTAGATCCGTGTCTATCACCATGCACTGAAGTCAAAATGGATCAAAGATCTGAATATTAAAACAGAGACACTAAATTTGCTGGAAGACAAAGGTAAAAATCTTGATGACATAGGAGTAGGCAGAGAGTTCATGAACAAAAATCAAATTGCACGGGAAATACTTCCCAGAATCAACAACTGGGATCTCATCTTACTAAAAATTTTTTGTATGTCAAAGGAAATCTCTAACAGAGTGAAAAGAAAACCCACGAACTGGGAAAATATCTTAGCCAACTGTCCATCAAACAAAGGACTTCTATCTAAAACATGTAAAGCATTAAACGAAATCAGGCCCCTAAAATTCAAAGACCCAATCCAAAAATGGGCATCTGAGATGAATACACACTTTGCAAAGGAAGAAATACAAATGGGAAATAAATAAATGAAAAAATGTTCAGCATCAATGGTCATTCGGGAAATGCAAATTAAAACAACACTGAGATTCCATCTCACTCCAGAAAGAATGGCCAAGATTAAAAAATCAACCAAAAACAAATGCTGGCAGGGCTGTGGGAAAAAGGAACTCTTCTCCACTGTTGGTGGGAATGTAGGCTGGTGCAAGCACTGTGGAAATCAATGTGGAGATTCCTCAAGAAGCTAGGATTAGAGATCCCATTCAACCCAGCTATCCCACTTCTGGGCATTTTCCCAGAAGAACTGAAAACATCATACCATGGTGATATTTGTCTACCCATCTTTATAGCAACAAAATTTGTAATAGCCAAATCTTGGAAACAACCCAAGTGCCCATCAATCAAGGAATGGATAAAAAAGATGTGGTATTTTTCTACAATGGAGTACTACTCAGCTATCAAGAAAGATTGCATCGAGACTTTTATAAGTAAATGGACACGACGTGAGACCATAACTCGTAAGTGAAATAAATTGAACTCACATGTGTAAATACCGTATTGTCTCCCTAGTGTAAGAAACTGAAAAAGTATATATATGATCCAAAATCTACAATAAATACTGTGTAAGGGTAAGAAACTGCTCAAAGAGCAAAAGTAATTGGGATAGGGGAAAAGGAGGAAAGAAGAGGGAAAAGGAAAAAGACAAATCTGTATATGTAAGATAACTAAAATGACTATACTGCTGAATGTATTAGTTATTGAGAAAGAATGGTTAATACTCATGATTAGATCAATTTTACATGTCTATATCTGTTAATGTAAACAACCGTGTTGAAGGTAACAATACACAATATTGCAACCATTGTCAAGTTCCTATCATCTTGTTTTGTAAACCTATAACGTTAGTGTTTTGGATTTGCTGTTGTCATTTGTCTCTTTTGCTTTTTGTCTCTCTTTTGTGTCTTTTTTCTCTTAAATAAAAAAAATTAAAACTAAGGAATCACTGAAAACTTCCTATTCAATGGCATGTATCTATTCATATAACCATTTCAGAAGCTCTGTATTTGAAGGAGCTACAGTTGATCCAATACATCTACCCCTCAGAGATGCTAAGAATGGGCTAGCAGAGAATCTGTTGTGTTAGGACTAGCCTGACCCTGATTTTACTGTGAGAGTCTGTCACACTGGATCGCATACAGGCATACAACATCAGTGAAGACCAAAACAGAGAACTTCTGAGTATCTTCTAGCGATAGATGCAAACGCTGAAAAGACTTTCAAAGTTCTGACACATCACTTAACTCCCTTTCTAAATAAGCTCTCCTCAAATACCTAAAGGCCGCTTCCAAATACTGCCTTTTCTAACATACACACTCAGGACCTTAAACCACCCGTCTACGCAGCATGCTATCCAGCTTCCTCCAGCACGCCTCTTCATACGTGCTCCAGTATGATGGACTCTGTTCAACGCGGTAAGGTCATGCTGGGCACCACACAACAGGGTCTCAGCTTCCCTATCTAGCTAACAAATTTTAATCCAAGCTAGGACTGCACTGGCTCTGTACAGCTTGTGAATGTCATGTGACAGTAACTCTAACACGCTTCATTTTTTCACACTCAATCCTGTTAAGCCACCACCTGTAAGCTGGTTCAGTGGCCCAAGCACAGGCCTTACACATATTTTTAAGCCAATTTCATCTTATTACATTCTTGCTCATAAGATTTTCTGGATCTGGATTTTGACATCCTGCAGGTTTTCATTCTCTCTCTCTTCCCCCCTCGCCCCTACCCCTCAGCTTCCTGCATTTGAAAATATGTAATAATCAGTACCCCTACGTAAGTCACTACCAAAACAAAGCTCCCAGAAGCTGCCCCCTCCCACTCATCAGCAATCTCTGAATAAAACTGATGTGGTCCAGAAGAACATCGCGAGACTGCTAAACATCTCACTCAAAGTCCATCACAGTAATTGTGACTTTCCCTGGTCCATCACAGTGGTAGACAGCATTGAAGAGGGAAGCTGAGTATGCCTACAGTAGTCAAGGAAGCCCAGCGTCCCTGGAGGCAGCAGTTAGGAACAGCCCCGTCATGGTTCAGTACAGCACCCCCACCAGGACTGGAGTTAGCCTCTCGTATCTAAGGCTCAGAGAAGGCGCTCTCTCCCCTTTGTAAAAACCTGAGTATTTGACACCTTCAAGGAATATGAATCCCCTATCAACCATATTTTAAACAAATTGTACTTTGACTTCTCTCTTTTTGATCCTGAACAATAAGGAAAATACAAGAAATGCATTTTCTTTTTACCAGTTCAAGTCACATCACATATATTCTTTGGACAAGCAGACCAAGTTTCATCCATAGTATAGGTAATCTAAACAATGTCACGATAACAAAAAATCGAGCAGTATTTACTGAGGATATACCAAGTATATTTACACATGCAACTTCACTTTCTCGCGAAGTTGAGTACTACTAAAGCCCATTAACGCATGGGAAAACTACAATTCCATAAAACTAATTCCTAACCAGTGTTTACTGAGGTACACGGCTGGCGAATAAAATCTGACTGGACTAACCCACTGCAAAGACACTCCCCTTTACAACATTCACCTCATTCTGCAGATGTGGAGAAAGTGTATGTTGTAATCTAGGAATTCACTGTGATTTATAACAAACCAGTGATGCCATTTGATCATACACATGTCAAATCATTTATGTGACTTTAAAACTTGCTGAATGCAACAGAGGCCTATTGCTGACTTATATGCTGCATGTAATTTTCTATTTGAGTTTGATATATAGAATCATTTTTTGTTTCAGGGCATTGACAGTCCTAATAGCTCAGGTAATTTGAAACTAATGATCTTGCAGTGTAAAAGGAAAAACAATTGCCTTTGGTCACTAAAGCTAAATAAATTTGTGGTAAATTCAACTGACAGAAAGAAGGAAGACCCAGGATTCAAATCTGGTTTTTAAGATAGGAAGCTTTCTGAACTGTGCAATTATGTACAACCACTCCTAAATGAGTTCTGCCTGAGGCCCCTCCCAAGGAAACTTAGCTAAGGCTTCGCGCTCTGTCAGCGGTGTCTCCAAGGCACCACACGGCTGCCTCAGCTGTGGAAGGAACTGAAAGGGACAGTCACACTTAGGAAGTGGCTCCCCAGCTGAAGTCTGATGCTTTGCTGTGCATTCTGTTTATTTTACACCAGGATCACGCTACTTTGGTCACTATAGCACTGTAGCCTACTTTGAAGTTGTGTGGTGTGTGATGCCTCCAGCTTTGTTCATTTTAGTCTAAGATTAATTTGTATTTGGACCCTATCATAGTTCCACTAAAATTTTAGGATTACTCTTCTGTAAGTGAAGGATGACATGGATATTTTAGTAGGGTTGCACCGTATTGACAGTCTAACAATACTAATTCTTCAAGTGCAGAAACAAAGGCTATCTTTCCACCTATTTGTGTTCCCTTCAGTTTCTCTCAACACTACAGTTTTCCCTAGAGGTGTTCTCACCTCCCAGATAAATGACTCCCAGGTTTGTTTTTGAAGCTACTACAAATGGGACTGCTTTCTTAATTACCTGGATAGTTCATTATTGGCACAGAGAAACACTGCTTTTGTAAGTTGGGTCCATACCCTGAAACTTCACTAAATCTAAGTCTGAACGTCTGCTAACAGTCTTCAGAATTCTCAGCATACACAACTATCCTCTGCAAATAGGGACAACCTCGCTTCCTCCTTCCCACTTTGGGGTACTTTATTTTCCTTTCTCAGCTGCTCTGGCTGAACTTCCAAAACTAGGTTGAGCAGAACTAGTAAAAGGTATCTTTTATCTGGCTCCCAATCTTAGTCGAAAAAGCTTTCAATGCTGCTGTTTCCTACTAGTATGAAGTAGGTTTGACCTTAAGCACTGAGGTACTTTCTTCATACACCTAATTTTTCAAGTTTTCATCATGAGAGGGTGTTGAAGTTTATCAAATACTTTTTCTGCATCTATTGAAAGTCATGAAACTGTCCTTTTGTATTGGGTGATATGCCCCCTCTTATAATTTTGATGGGGCTGAGTTATTGGTTTGTTATTGGTTTGTTGTCTAGCGCCGGGATTGGCAATGTGAAGTTGCACCCACCCAGGGGTGGAGCTGACATACAGTGTAAGGGAGACGGGTCTTCCTCTTGCGCTTCCGCTCTCTTCTCTCTCTCTCTCTCTCTAGCACGCCTTGCAGCTTGCAGTCACCATGAAGGGCAGCCCCACCACACTGCCTTGGAGCCAACTTGAGTATGGACTGAAACTGCCGAAAAACTGTAAGAATAAACCTTTCCTTCCCTAATTTTGGGCATCACATATTTTGTCTTGGCAACAAGCAAAAAGTAACTAAGACACCTTTATACTGTTGATTTATCATTTATTGGTTCGCACATGTTGCAACATTCTTTGGATGAACCCTTCCTGGTCATGGAGAATTATCTTTTTAGTGCAGGACTGAATTCAGTTTGCTAGTGTTTTGTTGAGGATTTCCTCATTTGTGTTTATCAGGGATACTGGATTATGGTTTGTTGGTTTGTGTGAGACACGGTCTCACTACGTAGTTCAGGCTGGCCTTGAACTCAGATCCTCCTGCCTCAGCCTCCCAAGCACTGGCATTGCAGGTGTGTGCCGCCATACCCAACTTGGATTGTAGTTTTGTATATCTCTGTCTAGGTTTGGTAACGGAGTAAGACTGTCCTTTTAGAATGAGTTTGGCAGAATTCCTCTTCATTTTTTGGGAAAAGTCTGGAAAAGAATTGACATTACTTTCGCTGTAAGTGTTTCATGGTCTTCGGCAGAGAATGCAGCCATCAGGTCCTCATTTCTCTCCACTGGGAGACTTTGTGCTCTCGATTCAGTCTCATTACTTGTTGGTCTGCTCAGATTTCTTCTACTTTCATGGTCCAACCAGTGCATATATTTAAGAATGCATCCATTTGTTCTAGTTTTTCCAATTTATTGGTATAAAGTTGTCAATAGTCCTTTATGACCCACTGCATTTCCACAGGATCAATTGTAATGTTTCCCTCTAAACTCTGACTTGAGTCCCTTCTCTTTGTATAGTTTAATTAAGGCTTTCTCAATTTTGTTTATTTTTTCAAAAAACTACCTTATGATTGTGTTGATCTTATGTATTAATCTTTGGTCTTTATTTCTGCTTTAATCTTCATTATTTCTTTCCTATTGGCTGTGCATTTAGTTTATATATATATACATAATGTTATGCTAATTTGAGATCTTTCTACCTTTTTTTTTTTTTTTGGAGACAGGGTCTCACTATGTTGTCCAGGTGGCCTTGAACTTGCAGTGATTCTCCTGCCTCAGCCTCCCAAGTGCTGGGATTACAGGTGTGCACCAACCATGCCTGGTCCTCTACTTTTTTTTAGTGTAGGCATTTTCTGCTATAAACTTTCAACTTAACATTGTGTCTCGCAGGTTCAGGAAAATGGTGTTTCCTTTTTCATCTTCAAGACATTTTTAAACTTCTCTTTTAACTTTCAACTGACCTGCTGGTTTTTCAGGACAATGTCGTTTAATTCCCATGTATTTACATGATTTCCACTATTCCTCCTTTATTGATTTCTAGTTTAACTGTGGTCAGAAAAGTTACTTGATACATGATTTCAGTGTTTGTGGCCCAACTTAAAATCTGTCCTGGAGAATGGGAGGCTAACATCAAATGCATTATTCTTTGGGTTCTCTACAGCACATTTTGTCCCAACCCATCAAACAGAACTTTATTTCAGGGTATTATGATAAAGGTTTCACAGGCAGAGAACACTCATAAGAAAACCAGTCTAAAACATTAAGAAAAAAAACCATCAACCCGCCAGGCACGGTGACACACACCTGTAATTCCAGCACTTGGGAGGCTGAGGCAGAAAGATCACCACAAGTTCGAGGCCAGCCTGGGCTACATAGTGAGTTCAAGACCAGCCTGAACTGCATAGTGAGACCCTGTCTCAAAAAGAACCATCATCTAGCGGTGGGGAAGCAGGGAGGAGAAATTCTTGGAAAGGGGAAGCCTGAAGGCTAAAGGGAAATGAGGAAGCTGGCTCTCCAAGACGCAGAAAGACTGCCAGGTTCTAAGGAGCGGGCAGCAGCCCAGCTGGAAGACAAAAGGGCACGCCACTGCAGGCTTCCAGGCAGCCCAGGATGAGCTAACTGGGAACCACGAAGCTCCCACCTCTAACGACTAAGCCAGGCCTGGGGACCTATGTGCTGGCTGCAGCAGATTCTAAACAACTGAAAGAAATACCACCTCCATTCGTTTCTAATCTCATTTACACTGTGGTTTAGAAATCACAACCTGCTGCAAGTGGGCTCTGAGCACCACGACAGTACTTCTGAAGTCCACACAGGACGCCCCAGCACTGCCGCCGCCCAGGGAGACCTGTCCCCGAGTGGAGCGCCACTTCAAAGGGCTGCGCCTCCCTGTAACGCCAGTGCTTGGGAGGCTGAGGCAGGAGGATCTGAGTTCAAGGCCAGCCTGAACTACCTAGTGAGACCGTGTCTCAAACAAACCAACAAACCACAATCCAATATCCCTGATAAACACAAATGGGGAAATCCTCAACAAAACACTAGCAAACTGAATTCAGTCCTGCACTAAAAAGATAATTCACCATGACCAGGCAGAGGTCATCCAAAGAATGATGTACTAATAATGAACTCACTGAGAAAGAAAATTAGAAAAAATACCACTCTTAACAGCATCAAGAGAAATTAAATTTTTAGGAATTAACTTAACCAAGAAAGTGAAAGACCTGTACAACAAAAATTACATCATCCTGAAAAAAGAGACCAAAGAGACATGAGCAAATGGAAGATATCCCACAATCCTGGGTAGGTAAATCTGATACGGTCAACATGGCTATACTCCCAAAGCTGACCCGCAGACTTAAAGCAATCCCATTCAAAATACCAGCAGCTTTCCCACCAATCTAGAGAAAACCAACCTGAAATTCACAGGAAACCAGAGGAGAGCTAGAATAGCAAAGCACTCCTGGGTGACAAAAGCACAACAAGAGGCGTCAACAATCACTCTCAAATCTCTCTGATCTGAAGTTACACTACAAAGCTACAGTGATCCAAAACACAGCATGGTCAGCCGGGTGTGGTAGCATTCGTCAGTCTGTAATCCCGGCACTCAAAAGGCTGGGGCAAGAGGATTACCAGGAGTTTGAGGCCAACCTGGGCTACCTAAGTGAGTTCAAGACCAACCTGCACTACATAATGAGACCCTTCCCTGTATCAAAAACACAACAAAACAAACAACATCCCCACCCCGCCCCGCAAAAAAATAGCATGGTAATGGCACAAAAACAGACCTATGGACCAAAGGAACAGAATGGTGGAAGCAACAACTCCATGCACATACAGCTACTCAAGGGGCCAAAAACAACTGGAAAGTTAGCCTCTTTAATAATAAACGGGGCTGGGAAAAACTGCTGTCCACCTGCACAAGACCTGAGTCTGGACTCACATCTCACCACGTACTCAACTAAAATGAAAATGGACCAGGACCTAAACACTCAACACAAAGCAATCTGCTGGAAGATCAAGTCAGTCATGAAGACACAGGCTTAAGCAAGGATGTTCTGAACAGAACCCCAGGGTCACAAGCAATAATACTGAGAATTAACAAATGAGATCATACAAATTAAAGAACCTCCTGTAAAGCAAAAAAGAGAAACAACCAAAAGAGCAAAGAGGCAACCTGCAGAATAGGAAATACTCCTTTAATCCCAGCACTCGGGAGGCTGAGGTAGGCGGAGCGTTGTGAGTTTGAGGCCCGCTGGGGCTACAACGCCAGCGCAAGGCCGGCCTGAGCTGCATAGTGCGACCCTGCCTCAAAAAACCAGGGCCAGGAGTTTGGCTCAGTGCCTTAAGCGCCTGCCCTGGCAGGCGTGAGGCTGTGAGTTCGATCCCCGGTGCCGCAAAAAAAAAAAAAAAAAAAAAAAAAAAGAATAGGAAATACTGCTTTCCAGCTATTCCTCAGACAGAGGACTAAAATCTAGAATACATAAAGGACTTAAAAAATTTAGACCTCTCCCAAATAAAAAACCCAATCAAAAACAACTGAAACGAACTGACACTTCTTATAAGTACAACTAGCCAACAAATACAAGTTCAACATCACTATTGGACAAATGTAAATTAAAACAACACTCAGATTCCAATAGACTGACTTCAGAAAGAATGGCTGCCATCCAGAAATGCAACAATAGCTGCGTGTGATGCTACACACAATTCCAGCAGCTGGGAGGCTGAGGCAGGAGGATCACCAAGTTAAAGCCCAACATGGGCTACACAGTGAGTGCAAGACCGGCCTGATAGTGAGGCCTTGTCTCAACAAAACAAAAACAAACAAAAACAAAAACAAAATGAGACAAAGAAAAGGAAAGGAAAGAATAATAAATGTTGGTATGGTTGTGGGGGGTGGAAGGAGAGGAACTCTACATTGTTGGTGGGAAGGCAAACTACTACAACCACTATGAAAATCAGTATAGAGATTCCTCAAAAAAGGAAAAACAGAAACTTTAATCCAGGTATTCCTCTTCTAAGTATTGTCCCAAAAGTTAAAGACATTGCATTACAGTGATACATACACACTCATGTTTATAGCAACACAATCCACAACAGCTAAATCCTGGAAATGGCCTGTATCTCCACAAACAAATGGATTAAGAAAATGTGGTATTTAATACACAATGGAATACTACTCTGCCATAACGAACCAATTTTAGGCACAGGTAGATAAATGGATGCACTTTGAGGCCATAATGTTAAGTGAAATAAATCAGAAAACAGGGCCAGGGACATAACTCAGCAGCAAAGCCATTGCCTGGTAAGCGCCAAGGTCATGAGTGCAATCCCCAGTACCCAAAACAAAACAAAACAAAACAAAAATCCGAAAACAAGTTTAAATATCTGGCATGGCTTCTCTCATATGAGAAGTCTCACATAAAGAGCAAAACAGAAGATACAGATAATAGGAAACAGCCCTATCATCTTCAAAGGGGAAGGGGAACAAGAGATGGAGAGAGGGGAGAGAAAGTGGATGAAAAAAGAAAAGATTTGAAAGAAAAACAAAGGACAAAGATTTTGATAATGGAAAGGACACCAAGAGATAAAAGGAACAGGGACAGGATGGGTGGGGGACGAGAAGGAATTAAGATGTGTTATATACGTGCACCAACTCCCTTTGGTAAGTGTACTGCAAATGTAATATTAAAAAAACTTTTTAAAATATGTATTATATACACACGTATATGTATATATATGGATTTTGTTGTTTACAATTATGTGCAGTTACAGTGAGTCACTTCTATCATGTTTTGGAAAAAAGAATTCATTCCATGAATGTGCACAGAATTCTTCAGATGTTTTATTAAGCCATCTGCTGTACACATTTCTTTTCCTGACCCCAGGCTTCCTGCATTTGAGGGAAACTATTGCTGAGGCACAGTCCTAGGGCACCTGATGTGGGAAGAACGGGAGAGATGATCATACTAAGACAGGAGGTGTGCAAAACTTCTCTGTTGGGAGCTGCTGGAACTGGAAGTTGAACGTATGGGCAAGGGCTAAAACATGGCCTGGCCCGAGAACAAGGAGATGCCGCGGATGCCGCCAAGGGCAAGATAAGGTCACAGCTGAGGACACCTGGCTCCAATTAACTAAATAAACACTGCAGCTGTAGACATTTCCCTCCTGTAGTGAAATGCAACATGCAGATCTTCTCCTAAGATACTTTTTCTAAATTAACATAATTTGTTACTTAGGAAAGTCCTTGAACCACTCCCAAGGTCTGTTCAGTTTCCTGTGTTTTCCACCCTAACCCCCTAAATAAATACGGGCTACCCAGAGACATCCCGTCTCAGCCACCAGAGTCCCCGAACTCTGCAGAGGGTTTTGATCCTACTGGAGTCCTAAAATCATCCCACTTATCTCATTTAAGTCTTCACTGTACATTCATTTGGGAGCTAAGGGATCTAGGCCAGGCCCCTGGTACTTCCCCAAACACAGTGCGGAAACCAGGCCCCCTGTCAGGAGTAAGGAGCACTTCACCAGCTTTATCATTAGCGTTACCTAAATCTGTAAAATATCAGTTGTTGAAGTGGGGTGAGAGATTTTTATACTATTTCTTTACCTTCATTATGGCTGAAACTTTCCTTAATAAAGCTTTTAAAACGAGAATCAGAAAAGCACATTTCACAAGGAGAGCATATACAAAGGCACAGGAACTTTAAGCTCTACTTACATGTAGGAGTCGGGTGAGGGGCAGAAAGGAACAACACTGAGGAAAACTGCTAGTTACACTTCCAGTTACCTAACAGATTGTTTAGGGTGAGAAACTGGTGAACAAGTAGCACACACGTGCATTCCACGTGTCTTTTCACAATCCAGTATTACTGCAACATGCCATAAAGGGTACTTCCTTCAGCCTGCTTTAAAATGAGTAATTTTCAATTCTTCCATGAACATCTGAGTTGATACCTCATAAGAAACTTATTTTTAAAAATCTGGCTCCAGTATTTTTGTTTTGTTTTGTTTTGAGACAGTGTCTCCCCTACACAGCTCCAGCTTACCTTGAACTCAGGGCAATCCTCCTGCCTCAGCCTCCAAGTGCTGAGATTGCAGGCATGCACCACCACACCACAGTTCAAATTCTCTCTTGAGAAACAGTAATGAGGGATGCAAAGGTTTGAAGTTTTGTTTTGTGTTTTTTTTTTTTTTTTTTTTGGTACTGGGGCTCCAACTCACAACCTTGCGCACAGGCGCTTACGCCACTGAGCTAAATCCCCAGCCCTATTTTTTGAGACAGGGTCTCACTATGCAGTTCAGGTTGGCCTTGAACTCACTTTGTAGCCCAGGTTGATCCCGAACTCACAATGATCCTCCTGCCTCAGCCTCCTGAGTGCTGGGATTAAAGGCGTGCACCACCACACCCGGCTAAGGACTTAAATTAAAATTAAAATTAAAATTCTGAAAATTTTCAAGTCAGGCATCCTTCTTTCAAGTCTACAACGCCAAAGCGGACACTGAAGGAACGGTTACCTCTGGTAAGTCTAATTCACTCTGGCTTTCTCTGTGTCCCACAGAACCACCGAATACCAGGCAATGCCTTCACCTACCATGTCACAATCACCACAACATTAAACCACTAGAAGCCCTGGCTGGGAAGCACCGACAGCGTGCCAGATATGGAGGAGGGCTGCACTTCGCAGTTCCAAAGAGCACAGAAGTGGGGACCACAGGTGGTAACCACAGAAGTCTCAGTGCAGGTACCCTAAGAAAATCGTAAGCACCCTCCCTTCCCTCACTGGAGTCAGGGGTAGCACACCCATACAAGACAGGTTCAGGGGGAGGCGGCAATTCACCTCGCTCACCCCCATCGGCTCCTGCACCTCAGCACGTCTTTCGCCAACACAACATATTTGCCAACACAACACAGTTTGGACATGTCTGTTTTTTTGTGGCACCAGGAATCGAACTCACAACCTCATGCCTGCCAGACAGGCGCTTCAGCCACGGAGCCAAACTCCCAGCCCTGGACACGTCTTCTTTGTTTTGAGGTACTACACTAGATTTCCGTCTCAATGTGTTATACCATGTGTCTCCCAAATAGAAATTGTCTTTATAATGGTAGTGAAGTTACACTTTTGAAAGTCACCGGCAATATCTTAGTCAATAATTCTCTTAATTTAAGATAGTTCAATTGATTTAAGCAGTTGATAGTGTTCTACTAACCTGAAAAGTCCACACAAAGAATAACTTCGGCGTTTAAAAAAAAACATGATGACACTAAAAGCCCGGAAAAAGAAAAATGTGAACCTTTTTCACATCAACAGCTTCAACTGGGCTGCAGATGTAAATTCCTCACTCCCCGCTGTGTTCAGAACAAACACTGAAGTTTTCTTCTTTGCTCTCTTATTTTCCTGCTTGTAACTCCCGCTCTGCCCTGCCATTGTTCTTGCTTTTATAAACTAAGCCTACAGCATCAAAAAGCTGCCCCGAGAGTGGGAATGCAGCCAGCCACATTGGGACGGCGGAAACAGGGATGCGGGTTATTTTCTTCTTGAGGAGTTACAAGCCCTTTGTTCCGTGAGTGGAGGGAACGACCTGAGAAGAAAGAAAAATGAAGTTTGCAGGCCCACGTCCCGGCCAATGGACTCTATTTTCCAGGCTCGGCAGGAGGGAAGCGAGTCTTCTGAGGGCGTGGGGGTGGGGCTGAGTAAGTGCCTCGAGGATCCTACAGACGGGTGCGAATTACTCATTTAGAGCCCTGGGAGGCAGGGCCCAGGTCAAACAAAAGAAGTTAAAGACCCAGAGGCTCAGCAAAATGGAGACTAAAAGGAAGTTAGAAACACAGTGCAGCTGCCGTTAACTATTGGATGTTCAATGTTACAGAGCAGTTCAAACACAGAACAAGGCTTCTAAAGGAAAAACGAGATATACGGGACCCATAAGATAACTTTCTGCATAATAAGCAGAAGAAACGTGAAGATACACTCAGGTTCTGCGGTCGCTCTTCTCAAGCGGACCGATCGAGCAGAGCCGGCAGAATAGGGTGGGTGCTGGCGGGGGGGGGGCCGACTGCCGCCCGGGGTCCGTCTGTCCGCACGGCTGCGGGGCGACCCCGGCACCCCGGGTGGGCGCCCCGCCGAGGGCGGTCGCGGTCCCCGAGAGGCCCCCGGCGATATCGGGCGGCGCGGGCGCACCGAGCTCGGCGGCCCCGGAGTGGCGGGGGAGCGTTACCGGCCCGCGGGCAGGGTCCCGGCACTCGCCGCGCCCCAGACACCCCAACAGGCGATCCGGGGGAGCAGGCCGCGCCGGGCCCTTTCCCTTGCGGCACGACGCCGCGGAAGGCGGGCAGCGCACACGCAGACCCCCCCCCCCGCACTGTCCTCTCCGGGAAAGCCCGAGGGGGCCCAGGGCGGGGAAGGTCTTTCGCGTCTCTCAAGTACTTCCACAAAAACTCCCACCAGCGCGATTTCCCGAACACACACCCCCGCACCCCGAAAACAGCGGCCCCCCCCCACGCCCCGGCCGCGCATGCGCGCTCCCCGCGCGGCCAGGCCGCGCCGCCTCACCATGTACCAGGTCCCCAGGATGATCGTCCCGGTGCGGACATGGCAACAGCCGCAGCACCGGGTGCTGTAGAACCGCTCGCTGCGGCTCCGCTTGAAAGTCATGGACACCATCGGGATCCTCGCAGGCTCGATCTTGGCCAGGCCCTCGACGAAAGCGCTCCTCAGCGGTTAGCCCCAGACGGCTCGGCCGCAGCCTCCAAATCCGGACGACGCGTCTCGGAACCCGCCTCCTGCCCGGGATGCGGCCACCTCCTTTTGCGCCTGCGCACTGAACGCCGAGGGCTGCTCTCGCGTGACTCCGCCTACTCATTCTTCAGCCAAGTTCCACCGCACATAGACCAATGGGGAGCGGGAAACTGCTAGGCTCAATCTCTGGTTGGAGAAACCTGGAGATTGACAATGCCTCTGGCCAATCAGAAGTGCAAATCGTCTCCGCGTTGTTCGGGAATGAGGGCAAGGGCTGGCTCCTAGGGATAGTTTGGGTCCGGGGCAACCTGGTATAGTTTACCGTGCCTAAGGGGAGGCCAGTAAGAAAGAGGCACTTAATGGAAGAAGGGAGAAACGAGATGGAGTGGGTGGCACAAAGCGACACGAAGGGGTATTCCGAGCGTTGTCTTTGCCACGCTGTCTTTGTCACAGGACCCGGCCGTCACATGCCTGCGGGAAGGGGCGTGGCCCGGCCGCCTGGAGCAGTCCCGCCTGCCCAGACCGAGGTCCGGGGCTCCGGGTAGGGTGAGGGGCGACTTCCGCCCGCCCTCCGCAGTCTCCAGGGTTGGAGCAAAGAAATACCATCCAGCCCTGCCAGAGGCAAGAGGATTAAAGAAAGGGAAAACAAGATAAAGTGGAAGAGCTGCTTAGCTGCAGGGCTTTACATACACTAAACGAGTTTGGAAGGGAAAATTGTGTAACGTTGAAACGGATCAAAAGATCACTGGGTGTCTTTAGTGAGAAACCAGCCAGCGAATGCCACACCCCGATTCTGATTCCTTGGGGCATCTCTCCTTTTGCTTGTCCTGGGTACTCCGTAGCTCTCTGTAAGTCTTGTTTTTCAGACCTCGTATCGAATCCTAACTGCTGCTTGGTAAGAAGTCGTTTGCATCAGTTTGTACATCTAGTCCACATCTTGATTTAACAGTATAGGTGGGTGCTTTAAACTCTTCTTGGAGGCCTTTTTTTTTTTTGTCTTTTTGAGAGAGGGTCTCGCTATACAGTTCAGGCTGGCCTTGGGTTCACTTTGTAGCCCAGGCTGGTCTCGAACTTGCAACTGATTCTCCTTCCTCAGCCCCTGCAATCCTGGAATTACAGGAGTGCATCACCACGCCCAGCTGTAACTTCGTCTTGGATCCCTGGTTAATTTGAGGTTGCTGGTAGACCATGGATCCAGCAGAATTGATAAGGTTTAAAGAATTTCTGTATCTTCTGATCATAGCCAAGTGTTTTTTTTTTTTTTTTTGATACCAGGAATTGAACTCATTGATCAAACTCATGACCTCGCGCTTACCAGGCAAGTGCTTGAGCCACTGAGCTAAGTCCCCGGCTCCCTGGTTAACACGTTCATTTTGGTTTCGTTGTGAGCCTTGTGACTTTACCTTGAAAAATGTAATCAGAGTACACGGCAATGTGCTGCTGTGGAAAATAATTGGCACAGGCATAGTCAAGTAAACACTGAATCGTGAATGTTTCACAAAACATGAAATATGTATATTTTAGGAGGATGAAGAGGCTGGAGGATTGCTGCTGTGCGGTGGAGCAAAAGGAAAGGGAAGGTATGGTCAGGGCAGGTCCCAACAGAAAAATGATGTCAGGCAAAAAGGACAGCGCTGCACACCGAAAGATCGGCCTTTTGGATTTTAAAAGATGCACACTGCAGTCCAGGTACCTCTCACTGGGGCTCTGGGTCAGATTAACAGGGTTGATTTACAGGGGACCGAGTCAGCTCAGGGGCTTCTAGCTGGAAAGCCTGCCCCAGAATTCACTCTGATTAAATTGTATGGAGGAGATGCAGTCCGTATGTATGAACCTTTAACAAGCTTCCAGTGGGAAAAAGGTTACTGAAAGTCAGGCTATGAGATCTAATATTGTTACAGGCAGCTGAGTTAGTTAGAAATATTATAGGCAGTCAGGCAGGGCTGGACCCTCAAAGGAAAAAGGTTACTGAAAGTCAGGCTATGAGATCTAATATTGTTACAGGCAGCTGAGTTAGTTAGAAATATTATAGGCAGTCAGGCAGGGCTGGACCCTCAAAGGAGCAGGCACAGAGGACCAGATGTCTCGTGACCTTGGAAGAGACACATGACTCTTGCTGTGGGCCAGATCTCAAGACAGAAGGCAAAACAAATGCAACCATGCCTGCAGTATAAACATTAGGGATTAGGGATGGATCACCTTGAGAAGCCAGGAATTACCATCCCAGCCCCCTACAGAAAGGAAGAGTCACTGATCTGTAAGAGTGCTCACTTGCTACCTGACTAGCTTCCCCATTTGTCCCTGATTTGGTCAATTTTACCTAAACAATTAATCTTATTGGTTGACCACAGTTCTGTCCCACCTCATGCCTGTCTGCTTTGTGAGTTCCCGGTTTTCCCCATCAGGGTTTTACTCCATAAAAGTCACTGGAAAAAGACAGAGTCTTTGGCAACCCACTTCGGACCCTTTCTGTCTCTCTCTCTCTCTCAGACAGAAGCTTGCTTTCTCTCAGTAAATATTTCTTCTTTTACCCTCCGTCATTCCTAAAATTCATTTGATTTTAGAGAACACGAACTCACGCTGGACATATAGTAGGTTGGGGGTTTGTTCCCCTATATCAATATGAATGTGCTCTGACGTAGAGTTATAGACATTTCCAGGGTCTTGGGTTTTTGGTTTTTGGGGTGCTTTGTTTTGTTTTTTTCCTGCTTCTCTCAGGCCAATGGGAGGACTGTCCCTGGGGTAATGCCCACATTCAAGTGTGTGGAGGGGAGTGGCCTCCCAGTCCCAGTTCTAAGATGGCTGGGCCAAAGTGTGACTCTTCATCTAGTGTACTGGAGCCCAGTAGATAATGTCCAAAGTTGATTAAGGAAAGCATAACGTATATATATATATATATATATATATATGTCTTTATACTGTTTAAAAGTAGAAACTATGTACATTCTAGAAGGGAAAAAAGACAAAGCCTTATATCAGTCAGCTCTTGCTGGGTAATAAACCAAGACAAAAACGTAGTGGCTTCAAACAAATCTTTTGTTTGTTTATTTTTTTGTTTTTTTGGTTATATCATTTCTTCAGATTCTGGTCAGTTCACTGGCCTCTGTGGTCACCTGGTGAACTGAGCTGAGGTTACATGGTCTGGAATGTTCACAAGTATGTTGGCTGATTCCACATCACCTGGATGACGGCAGTGATTTACCCATCTGTCCCTCATCACCTAGCAAGCTGGTACAAGTTCTGCAGAGTCGTTATTAGGTCTGCAAAAAAAGACCATGAAAGGGCAAGCCCAAGGCACTAGTGTTTTTCAAGCACTTGCTTTACATTTGTTCCACTGACAAACAAGTCGTGTGGTTCATTCCCGCATCAGCGGGATGGAAAACTAGATTCTTCCGTCTTGAGGTTGGGAGAAGCAGAGTCACAATGCAAAGAGAGGCAAGCAGAGGAGGGAAGAATAGGTAACTATGGTATCAAAACAAGGAAGTGAGGAACAGGCTGGGACAATGGGTGGGAGGAGTGTGGGGAGATTAAAGGGGAGGGAAGGGAACCACTTGTAGTGTTTTACTTTTGAAAACAATGTGTACATATTAATTTGATTAAAGTGTTATTAACTTAGAATAAAAGGGAGGAGGGGCCTCACAGTGCCAGATTCCTAGGAGTATCAAGCAAAAGGTTGGATTTTGTAACCCTCAGCCTTGGGTTTGAGTGAGAGTTATGACACCAGGTTCAGCAGAGCAGGGGTGATGGGTATAGACT
>RJWM01015461.1:0-47664 GCA_004363535.1 Dasyprocta punctata
ACATGCAAATATTAAAAATTGGTTAAAGCTGAATGATAGATGCAATGGAGATTATTTTTCCAAGTTTTTTGATTTGAAATATCTTCACAATACAGTATCTTTAAATAGCCTTTGAGTCTTCCTTTATGACTCCTTATAAAGGCCAGAAGAATCATTTAACTTCTGTACCAATACATGTCTTGAAGACACTGTCTTTTACGCAAACCACAATCTGCAAAGAGTTTGGAGAACGTAACAGTATTCTAAAGAATGGGCTAGGATTCCACATCAACATAAAATTTTTGAATACTCATGCCCTGTTAAAATTTTAGTACTAATGAAATCTAAAGCTAATTAGTGTGATAAGGTGATGTTACCTTAGAAATTTAATATTCAGCTTTGACATTTTCATTATTTTTCCATTAGAATTTGTTATTTAATGAGGACATGGAGAATATAAAGCTTACAAATGCTACATTCTTTATAAACTGAAATTGTTGGTTCTCCATACTAAGGTCATTGCTCATAGGAGTACACTTTGCACAACAGAATTCGTAAATCCCAAGAATACTTACAGAAGTCATCTCACAAGAAAAGGCGCTCTACCAGGAACTATAGTATTTAAGTAGCCACACCCCCAGTCGCTGAACTGCATCTTAGTTCCTGCTCTCTGACTACATGATGGAACATTTATTCTGAAGAACAAAATCAGGTTGTATGAAAGTGAGAAATAATAATGATAATGATAATGATAATGATGATAATAATAATAATAGAAGTGCCTCATTAAAACTGGCAAAGATGCACAGGATAAATTCTCAACCATTTTTGACCTTCCTGTGGATTTTTACTGCTAGTACTTTTGCCTCAAAAGAAGAAAGAGGACAAGGAATATACATGTAAATGTATCTTGCCCTAAGTCGAACAACACATTTACATACTGTGTATAAAAAAGACATGTCTCTTCTAAATTTCAATTAACACCTACTTGACTGGACTGAACAGTACTTTCTCACGATGGTACTGCAATAATGTGCACACTTAGCACAAATAGCGCTTGGGGTTTCTTACTTTCAGTATCATACCCCGCTCGCATGGATACATTTATGGAGGCACTAAGCATGACTGAACTGCTCCCTTCTCAAACTACGACTCTACTGCTCACAGATGCTGTAAAGTAGATAGGAAGCCCGATGACTCCTCCCTCAACCCTAACCCCGGGGGACACGCGACACCCAGTGAGCCCATCCACAGGTTGACTGCATCCAGGGGCAGAGGTGCTGAGGGTGAGTAAAGGGTAAGATCCAGATACCACTCATAACATGGTTTCATCAGTGGGGAGAGGGAGTGGGAGGAGTCTGCAGCAACTCCAAGTCTTCTAATTGGTGCAATTAAAAAATGATGGCACTAGCAAGAAAAAACTAGAGTGTTTAAAAAAAAATAACTTAAAACCCCAGTGGCTCAGGAGTCTAAGGCAGGAGGATTACAAGTACAAGTTCATCCAGGGCAACTTAACAGGACCTTCCCCAAAATAAAAAATAAAAAAGGGACAATGGGTGTAGTTCAGCAAGAAGGCCCTGGGTTCAATTTCTACTAAAAACAAACAAACAAACAAAGCAACAACAACAAACTTAAAGTTGAGCATTACATTCAGCAAAGCACAAAAATCTTAAGTGTATCACTTGACACATTTTATACATATACATGCACATTTGCGGTACTGGGGGACAGAACCACTGAACTACATCTCTGGCTCCTTTTTCATTTTTTATTTTGAGACAGGGTTGTGCTAAGTTGCTCAGGTGGGACTTGAAACAACTCCTGCAACAGCCTCCTAAAGTGCTGGGATTACAGGTCTGCACCACTGCACCCGCAGCACACATTAACCATCATCCAACCTGAGAGAGAACATATCTGGAACCTAGGACAGTGGTGGTGAACCTATGGCATGCATGCCACATATCACTGAAAGCTCTAAAAGATTCAGCAGCACTGACCTAGGAGGTTCCTTCATTCAGGACTTCTTCCTGGCAACAGCGTACCCACCTCCCTATTGCTAATGATGTCACTATTTCAGCTTCTATGACCATGGATTAGCTCTGCCAATTCTTGATAACATAACACACACACACACCCCTACATAACTGTCTGGCTTCTTTGAAGGGCCACATTTATCTTTATGTATTTCTGGGAAGCAAAGGGATTGGAGCAAATGGAGATGAAGAAGATATGAGGTTGACTTATCATTTCCATTCATATTTATTGGACACCTGCTGTGTGTTTGCAGCTATGTTAGGTGTATGGAGCACCAGGTGCAAAGAGCTTGGTACCCACCCTTAAGGGATTTACAATCAAGAGGGAGGGACAAATCAATAAGTAATGACATTCATTTATGGACATTCCAAGAGGACAGTTACAGTGTTGAGGACAACACAGAGAAAAAATGGCCTGCTTTATTTAGGAAGTCCTGGAAGACTCCAATGAAGACTAAATTGGGGGAAATGCCTAGTTCAGAGACTCGCTCAGTGTTGAGACTGCAGCTGGGTGATGAATGCATGAAGCTTCATTCTAGTATTCTCTGTACTTTTGTGTATGTTCAGCCATAAATGTGTCTTGAAGCGTGACTAGGCGCTAGCCAATAAGGGAATGGCACACTGATCAGAGAACCATTAAAAGAAAAGATGAGAAGGAAACCGTATTCAGGGAACCCCAGTGAGCTTGGTGGGGCTGAGAGAAAGCTGGCTTGTACACTTACTAGGGCCTTGCATTTCACAATAGGAGAGCTGAGCTTCAGGATAATTGAAACAACTGGGAGCCATTCAAGAAACTGCAAGCATGAAGATGGTCTGATTGGACTTCTGCTTTACAATGATTATTCACAGAGAAGGAGCAGCTAAATCAGAGACTAAAGAAAATGCCCAGTGGGCAGTTACTAAAGGACCCCTGACAAGAAATGAGGGCCTAAACTAAGCTAATGGTAATAATGATGAAGGAAACGCCAATGTTAAAAATATGTGGTTGCAATATGATTAATTAGAAACCACATTGTTGATCTTTGTCAACCAAACTGAAGGATTAGTACAAGGGCCCCACGAGACAGCAAGTGGTCAAACTAAGTTCTAGTGATTAAATATTTAATTTTGCTACTTAAAACATTCACGGAGCTTTGCGGCAAACAAAACTATTTCTCCAAAATACTCGCCCCCCATAATTGGTTCAGTTCAATTAAACAGAAGGACTCAGCAATTACTTCAGAAATGCTCACACCTTAGCATGCGTCTCCTGAGGGCTGCATGCCCTTGTCAAGTTCTAGGTGCTCCATCGGCCAGCGACACAGGGACAAGTTCAGCTGAATACCAGTCTTCAAGCACATCCACAACCACAGACCAACCAAACGGCAAAGTTCTGAACGAGGCTAAAAGCTAAGCTAAAGCCCACAGCCTGAGGTTTGTTCATAGCATTTTGTGTTGATCTGATGTCTCCATGGATTTTACAAATCTGCTTTTTAAGGACATTCACCCTCAAAATAAATGGCACACACAGCATCCCTTAACAGCGGCAGTGCCGTCTGCTAGCTTTTACACAGGAACAGTGAGGCAAATCTATTTCTAATCTCTTAGAGAACACAGAAGATGCCAACTAAAACAGCCTAAATCCATTAATATAATCATTTACTGTGATCTGTTCCTTCCCCTTCCCACTTTCGTGCCTTTGTTTGGCCATATTCATTAAAATGAAATTTAAGAAACCACTATGGTGTGAAATCTACTTCCTCAGTTACAAATGTTGAATAAAGCGGAAACTCATTTATTCTCCCCTGGATATTTGAAGTTCAAATACTGCTATTTCTACTCCCTGTTCCCATCACTGGTACTGCTGAAGTCAGGAAATCTCATTAGAATTTCCCACCTCACGGTGCTCGGGCAGGTCGACCTACTTAGCAGCTTAGTCTACTATTTTTTGCCTGGTTGTTGTGACAGGAAGAAAATAGCATCTTCATTCCCAAAGACAGGGAAAAATAAAACAAACCCACCTTAAATCACAAATTCAGCATTCTGCAGATCCTCTAAATGCCTACAGCAAACAGATGGAGGAACAAATGATTCTAGGGAGTGGATACATTGATTAAGAACTTAATGAGAAAAAGTCACACCTAGGAATTCTATGTGCAGTGTTGTTATAGGTACCTAAAAGGACTCACAAAAACTGGGGGGAAAGCCAAGAGTAATAACATTCACAACACCACATGGTTTTGTGTGCTTCACACATCCTTAACAAAGTATACCAGAGATAACATTTCCAAACCAGACAACAGCTTAAGGTGCAGGAAAAAAGGAAAAAGTTTTATAGGCCATATTTAATTGGGGAATGCATTCTGCTATCCGAAACAAGGGAGTTTTCAAAACTAATAAATGAAGAAATAGAGGTAGTACTGCATAATATTATAGAGAATTTGGAAAGACTTTATTACACGTGACAGACCATGAGAGTGTGGGCCACTCTGTTTTTATAACTCACTTTCGGCTTCCTTCTGTTGCTGATTTTCATACATCTGGTTCTCTCCCACTGTGTTCTCCAGCTTCCCTACCAAAGTAAACAGTGATGGCGAGCCTTTTAGGGTTTTCAATGATAACAAACAGCCAGCTCTGGCATGCATGCCATAGGTTTGCCACCACTGGTCTAAAAGAATTAAGCCTGCCCTTGAAAAGAGACGCTGATTACCAGCAGGCAATCACAGTCAAAGGATGACAACACAACCGTGTGTATCACATGTTGTAGATCATGAGTCTATTTCAAATACAGCAGAGCACATATTATTCTCACTTCACTACTGAAGGTAAGAACAGTTGAATATTTTGCCTAAAGTTGAATTTCATGGTACACAAGAAATTCAGCTCTGATAGCCTGATAACATAGTTCCAGGCCAAAATTACAGTAATGGATGACAGCCTACTAAATAAAGTGAATATCCAGTTATATACTGATATAGTCAAGTAAATGAATAAGAGAAGACAGCACAATTCTAACAAGTATAGAAGGAACGATAGTAGAAAATTGCCATTTGGCAATAACTATGGCAGGAAAGAAACATCAATGAATGCTAAAACCAATGGGCAAGAGAATAATGAGGAACAAGACATCTGCAAACCTCAGAATATCTCCTCACAAGATGCTTGGTAATTACAAAGGGAAAAGGAGTCACGACACAATGGAGGAACATCGTTTAGGGCCCCTTAACCAAGTGGCTGAGACCACCACCACCAGCAAGGAGAAACGTCAACATCAGGGACCTCCTGAGACAAGGAACTGAGTGGGCTGAACACTTCTGCTGTCTTTCAGATACACTGCTAGTAACTGGCTGGTGCTCTTAGAAGGTGTCAAAGTCATAAAAACAAAGACCAATAAACACTAAATACATGTACTCACGTAATGATAACATGGCATATTATCCCACTAATATGCATAATTTTTATATTTTTATGTAGCAGTTAAAAAGTTAAAAAAACAAACAACAACAACACAAAAAACCCTAAAGCAATGTGGGATCTTACTTCAATCCTGGACCAGCAAAAAGGCAATGAGAAGCGGGGCATGGTGGTACACACCTGTAATCCCAGCAGTTGGAAGGCTGAGGCAGGAGCATTGTTGTGAATTCAAGACCAGCCTGGGTTACAAAGTGAGCTCAAGGCCAGCCTGAACTGCATAGTGAGACCCTGTCTCATAAAGACAAAAAAAAAAAAAAAAAAAAAAAAAAAAAAAAAAAAAAAAGGCAACAAGACAACTACAGGGATCTGGATAAAGTCTTCAGGTGTGCCACTGTGAGTTCCTTGTTTTGTTCATTGTTCTTTGTGACACATTAACATTTGGGAAAGGTGGGTGAATGGTTCACAGAAATTCCTTATACTAGTTTTGCACTCTTTTTTGTAAGACTGAAATTATTTTTAATTAAAAAAAAAGATTATATTCCTGGTGCTTATAGTGTAAGTTACATTATTTGGACCTGCATTTTCTTTATTTTTAACATATAAATTTTACCTTTTCCTTAAGCTCTATTGAAGGATTAAACCTTCCCAAACATTAAATAACTTCTAGTTTTGAAAAGAGTTTAATAGGCCAAGTAAAACCTGCTAATTTCCCCTTTCTTAATGATTAGTAATTTTTTAAATGTCCACTTTTCTCCAATAATAAAAGATCTACTATTTTAAAATAATCAAAGTAAAGCCAACCCAACTAAATTTAATGCAAAATTGAATTCTGAGGAAGGAATAATTTTATACCAAAGATGCATTTTAGGTAGATCCTAAATTCTATCACCTCTTAACAAGAGAAGGAGACTAGAAACTGGCAGAGTACTACAAAGTAAGTAAGTTTTCCAGGCTAGTAATTTGATATGAGGATAAAGGTAAATAATCCTAAGAGTTATTCTACTGCAGTCACAGAAAAGAAAAAAAAAAAAAAAAAAAAAAAAAAAAAAAAAAAACACAAAAAAAAAAAAACCCACAAAAAAATCCCACTCTTTTTTCTTTAAAAATCAGCACTGCAAGATATTTTTAAGACTAGTATCTGTACTGTACTGCTTTGTTTTAGGGTCATGACATCACAACGTTACAATGCATAGGAGATAACCAGAGAGCCACATACTAATGCAAATTTTCCACATTCTCAGAATCTAACAGAATGTTGACCCCCAAAGAGCACCTTTTCTTCCAAACTACAAATCTAGTAAACTAAGTGGAAGCTCTAAAAATAAAGGCGGTCTACAAAATCTGGCAAGCATGTTTGATTCTAATATGTTAGGAACTGAAAAAAGGAGGAAAAAGGAACTTGAGCCTGCAAAATTATGAGTAGTAGCCTCATGAAAGCACCATTCCAAACGTAAGACTCACTTTTGTGTGTGTGTGTGTCTTTTTGAGACAGGGGTTTGCTATGCAGTTTGCGCTGGCTTTGAACTCACATTGTAGCGCAAGCTGGCCTTGAACTCACGGCAATCCTCCTGCCTCAGTCTTCCGAGTGCCAGGATTATAGGCATGTACCGCTGTGCCCAGCCTAAGACTCACTTTAGAGGGAAGAGAAAAGATAGAAAAGAAATGAAATGGTCACTACTACTGGCACTGCACGAGCTTAAAGTTCTCATACCAAATACAAAACAAAAGCTTTAAAAAATATATTGACAAGAAATACTTAGACAGGTCACAATGTAAGGGCAACAGAACAAATGCATAATTACAGTTTTAAAAGCAAAGCAGGCCAGATAAGACCCTGAATTCCCTATCAGAACTATTACCATATCAGTGAGGCTGGATATATACACTTACTTTCCACAAAACACTAAGCATAACAAGGCTTAGGTCAAAGATCACCATTTTAGCTGCCCAATTAGAGTGCTTCATTTGTCTGATACACTACAGTAAGTGAATTATTTACAGCTACACAAATGTTCTTGATTTATATTTGGATATTCTAGTCCACTGATAGCACATCACCAAATTACAGAGACATGACCTCATCTAAGATACCATGACCCACCAAATCTCACAGAAAACTCCTAAACTTTAACTGCTCATTACCTTGTGGATGATATAGCGGAAAATGTAACTCCCAACCTGCTAAGTGTCACCTGTGCCAAGTTCATTTCCCCTGAAACTGAAGAATGAATTTCAAAGGATAAAGGAGGTTAGGGGTGGGAAAGATTTGTTGGGGAATAGGAATCCTTACTGAGAGACACAAGGGGACCCAGAAGTGGGTTGCCACTGAGGCCCTTTATCAGGGATGATTTACACAGCAAAATCACAATGTTGGTACATGGGCCAAACTACAATCGACCTGTAAGATTACAAGTATAGCTGCTTAGCTAACACTGGTCCGAAAGGGAAGCGGGTCACATAGCAAGGGTACATGGAAAGAACACAAGGACTTTTTGGGGTGGGATGGGTCCAGATGCTCTGGTCACTCACTTAGGTGACTGATGCCTGTCTAGACCTCCTGGACCAGGTGGTGCTAATTATGGTACAGTTCCTAGTTACTGCTTATCCCTTAGGGAGGCATTCAGGCCTGGTCACTGCATCTTTGTCTCGAGGACCAGTCTTCAGATGCACCTCCAGCCACAATTCTGATGTATTTTTCCGCTGACTTCATTGACAGCCCAATCCCTCTCTGACTGTATATTAATTTGTGTCCAAATTAACTGCCTATAATATGGTGAGAAAATACACGTTTTTGAATACTTAAAGTACTTTGGATGAAAAGAAAAAATCAGAAAAAATAATATAAATGATTTTAGAACCTTAGATAAGAAAATACTTTGAATACAGGCTTTTAACTCAGACCTGCATCCTACAAAAATTAGAATGTTAAAATGAAGATAAAACAGAAGAGAATTCTATCAATCCAAGAAACCAGGAATGGGTACCCTTCATATCACAAAACTGTTGAAGAATCTAGACAAGATATGGTAAGAAAAATGCCAAGAGTCAGCCAGTGACTTGACTTCCTCCAAAAGGTATGTGGTGAATCAGAGAGAAAGCAAAGCACATGCTGGCAAAAATATCATTAAGAGGAAGGATCACAAGCAGGACAGGGTGGTCCATGCTTATAGTCTCAGTTACTTGGGAGGCTGAGGCAGGAGGATCCCAAGTTCAATACCAACCTGGGGAATTTAGAGACTTTCTCAAAACAAAAGGGGCTGAGGATGTGGCTCAGTAGTAGAGCTCTTTACATACCATGTACAAGGCCCTGGATTCATTTCTCAGAACAAAAGGAGAGGAGGGTAACGCCAGGGCTAAGGGAACAGAAGGGCCACAGAATAAATAAGGAACCCTCCATTTTAATTCATTTTACCACTACAACAAGTCAAGAACATTTGAAATTTAGGATATATCCTGCAATATGCCAAACAATGATCTATGAAATCAAAAGGATTTCTCTGAGAAACAATGGCTGGGCATACCAGGAAAGTGAATGAGCAACTATAGTATAGAACTGGCATGTAGCTGGCAAACAACGATGTTTTTAAAAAGACATGAGAGATACCTCCTCTGCTAAGACAGGCTCTTGATCCACTCCCCTTGGAAGAAATGTAAATTTATATTACACAGGTCTCTCGTAATATGTGAAAGGAAAATCTACCGGTATTCAAGGACAGTGAGGTCACTGCAAATGAATCTGCTCACAGGGCTCTCCTGATGTGGTGCCTCCATGCATAAGGATGAGTAAAAAAAGAGGAAGAATGGGAGAAGGGGGAAAAGAATTGGGGCAGGGAAAGAAGAGGAAGAAAGAGAAGCCACGCTGGGTCTGGGAGGAGTACAACAAGAAGCCAATTTCCTCTTCCTGTAAGCCACGCAACGACCAGGAAGAGAGAAGCCAGTCTGCCCCTCCCATCAGCGGGCTGAGAATGAAGACCCCACCCCACCCCGAGCATCTGGCTGGTTCAGAGGGCAGGCTGAGCTGATAGCAACTGAGGTACAAAAACAACTAAATGCTTGTATTGTTTCATTGACTTTGCAGGCCTAAAGCCTGGCAGTCTGAGCATCCACTAGGAGGACAACAGTATGCAATATAGCAAATATGGGGGATTTTGTTGGGTCTTGTTTTTGAAATCCAATATTGTTCTAATTGTTTAGTTTTGTTCTGATTTATTGTTTTGTTTTATTTAGTGTTCTGTTTTGATTGGTTTTAATTCTGTTTTGTTTTATTTGATTTTACTGATGGTATGGACAACTATCGTGAAGATAACAAGAGATAGTATGGTAGCCATTGTAGATTTCCTATTATACTGTTTTGAAGTTCTGTACCACCTTCACTGTTTTGTTTTGGTTGGCTTTGTTCTGTTTTATTTTGTTAAGTTTTATTCTTTTTTTTTTTTTTTCATACTGGGGATCGAACTGACAACCTTGCCAGGCAGGTGTTTATGTTGCTGAGCTAAATCCCCAGCCCCTAGGTTTTATTCTCTTTAAAATAAAAATTAAAAAGAAAGAAGAGGAGGAGAAAAAAATCTTTTTCAAAATGGAAAACATAACACACATAGTTTTGAAAACAAAACTGGCACAGAAGTAAATTTTAGTTAAAATTGAACTATATAAAATTGAATTAGATAGTGCAACCCTGCCTCAAAAAAAAACTAGGGCTGGGAGTTTGGCTCAGTGACTTAAGCACCTGCCCTGGCAGGTGTGAGGTTGTGAGTTCAATCCCCGGTGTCGCAAAAACAAACAAACAAACAAAAAAAAATTGAATTAGAAAATGCAGATTCTTTGACAAGATATTAGAAAAAGATACAGGTAGACAGACAGGTTTGGCTCAGAGTAAAGTAGAAAAACATAAGGAACTAGAAGAAATAAGAAGGCTGAGGCAAGAGGTTCATTGCAAGTTTGAGACCAGCCTGGGTTACAAAGTGAGCTCAAGGCCAGCCTTAACTGCATAGTGAGACCTTGTCTCAAAAAGAAAAAAAGAAAAAAAAAAAAAAAGAGAGAATGAGAAGAGTACAAAACTTTAATACCAGGAGAAGAAAGTATATCAAAGATAACTCAATAGAAAAATGAGCAGAAGACTTCAAAAGGCATATTACAGCCAACAAACAAGAAAACATGCTTGCCCTGTCTTGGTCTGTTTTCTCTGCTCTCAGAGTGTCTAGGATTGGTGATTCACAAACAACACAGACGTGTTTTAGCACACGATTCTGGAGGCTGCAAAGTGCCAGAGCATGGCACTGGCATTTTGTTGGCTTCTTGTGAGGCCCCTGTGTGGTTTCAATTTGTGGCAGAGAGTGGAAGAGCAATCAGTGTGCAAAAGAGACGCAAGGGAAAGCCGAGGGAGCAGGACTGGCTTTATAGAAAGCTACTCTTCCAGTACACAACCCAGCCCCACCAGAGCAAGACCTCAGCCACACAAGGAGGCAGGAGCCCATGAATCCATCCGTGAGGGCTCTGTCCATGACCCAAACACTCCCTCACTGTGCCCGCCTCCAACAGTGCTGCACCGCAAGCCTCAATGTAGCTTCCAGAGGCAATGACCATATTCAAACCACAACAGCCTCACTACTAATCAGCAAAACATAAATTATAACCATAAAGGTGGTTACCACGCACCTTCCAAAACTGTAGACAGAAAATACCAAGAACATACTGCCAAGAATGCTGTCAAGAATGCGGAGAACTCTCATACATTGCCTGCAGGAATATAAATTGGGCATATTAACCTTGGAAAATCCTTCAACATTATCTACCCAAACTGTACCTGGGTAGGAATCGCCACACCTCATCTCCGAATCAGTAGCATCAGCAGCATCAGGCACTTGCTAGGGATACAAAATCTCAAGTGAAAGCTCAGACCTGCTGATTCACAATCAGCATTTTAGTAACAGCCCAGGTGTTCAGGTGCACACGGAAGTTTGAGAAGTGCTATCCTGTAATCACCAACTGCACTCCAAACGTATCCATTCCACTCCTCATCCTGTTCCTAACAAAACTACACATGACTGTTCACAGAGACATGTACTAGAATGTTCAGAGCAGCACCTTTTCGTGATAGCTAAAAGTTGGAACTGCTAAACACCTCCTGATAATACAATGGCTCAGCAAACTGTAATATATATAAGTTCACATAATAAGAATTGACTTTAATTATCAAGCACAGCTGGTGAGAAAGCAAAATCATATAACCACTTAAAAAAAAGTACAGAAGTTTCTTATAAAGCTAAACATGTATTTACTGTGCCCCGCCCCCCAAAATTCTTGCAGTATTATTCAAGAGAAATTAAGGTAACGCACAGACTTGCACACACTCACAGCAGTTTTACACATCACTGCCCCAAACTGGAAATAACTGGAGAATGCATAAACACATTGCAATATATCCAATAACTGAAATATGAATCGACAATGAGGAGGAACACAGACCCATCTCAAGAACATTATGCTGATCTAAAGAAATCAGACACAAAAGAATGCATCCTACAGAACTCCATTTGCATCCATTTCTGGCAAAGGTGAATGGAAGGAGCAGAGAGAAAATGCAGTTGTCTGGAGAAGGAAGCAGGAGATGGCGGGAATATCCAGAGGTCAGAGAACCGCTCCACATCACATTGCATGGATTTATCAAATTTCAGTGAACTCGATATATTTTATCAAAAATAAATTACACTCCAAATAAAACCTCATTTTAAGAGACGCCAAAGACAAAATCAAGAAAAACATTTCAATATATATTCAAAGATTTAACATTCTTATTTTATAGACATATGTACAACAATGTCAATGACAAAACCCCAGTAGTCCAGCAGAAAGTGGGAAGGACACTGTGGATTTCCAGAAAGCTCAAAAGCTTGGAGAAAAGAGAAGGGCCTTGGGCACTGACAGCTTTGAAAAAGACACAGATGTGAATTCAACGCTTGTAAACAGTTCATTAATTAGAAGCTGACTGTTCATGTAAATCTTTCTGGAATAGCAATATAAGTCCCAAGAATAAAAAGGCTACAGTCCAGCAAAGAATGAATCTTCCCAGAGTCTGGCAAAGCCAGTGAAATAAGAAAACAGGGTTTGGACAAGCTTTGCCGAGATTCATTATACCTACCCCAGTTATGGGCAGCCGCCTCACTTCTAATAAAACTCTACTTCCTTTGCCAACTGAACACAGAATTTCATACATCTCTACTGCGCTTGGATGCACTTCTTCCTGGCAACACCTGAAATGTGACAACGGGCAGACACTGCCACTGCCTCTGCATTACGAAAGAGTGTTGAGAAGGTCAGTGAGAGGACTGCTGCCTGAGGAAGGCTCGGAGAGACAGAGCCTTCACAGTAGTTAGGTCAGTTTTTTCCAGAGTATTTATTTAGGAGTAGAATTCACAGGTTATCTCTCTCTGCTTTGATCAGACTGTGTTCCCCAAATAGCTATGTTGAAACTTTACCACCAACGTGACTTCGTAAAGCAGGAGGCCTATAAAAGGTGATTAAGTCATGAGAGCAGAGCCTTTATCAATGGGATTGGAGCCCTTAAAAAAGGGGTACACAAGGACACAGCATCCATCCCTTTTCTGCCTTTCCATTCTTTCTGCATACAAGGACACAGTGTCCCTCCCCTCAGGAGTATACGGCAATATGACACCAGCTCAGAGCACCAGAGGACAGCCCTTGTCTCCATGGACGTCCCAGCCTCTAGAACGATGAGGAGGAAGTTTCTACTGTTTCTAAGCTCCCCAAGTCCATAGGGACAAGGCCCCCTCCCTCTGACAAGCTGCACCCTATGGATAAGTTAAAGAAGAAAGGCATGGGCATCTAGAGCACCATGAGCTAGATTCCCATTAAGGCAGGCAGGGTGATCTCAGACCCCCAGTGGGAGCTGAAAAGCTGGGAGTCAGTGCAGGGCACCTTGCAGGCCTCTCAGAGGAGGAGGGGGTGGCAACTTTTCAGGCAAATACTAGTCATACCTCAGTTGTTGAGGGGCTCCATGCTTGAACTTTCCACTACTAGAACAGCAAAGTTTGAAGGAAAAAAAAAAAAAAAAACCCGCTTGGCGTTTGTAACTTTGCTCCACAGCACAGCTGAAAATCTGATTTGGAAAAAACCTGCATGAGTCACATGTTGCTACATCTGACAGCACACACAAGGGCTTTAGCCTAAGCGCTGCTCTCCTCTGTACAGCATATAGAGCCTCTGTGTGTGTGTGTGTGTGTGTGTGTGTGTGTGTGTTAAAACATCTGCAGCTGCTTTTTCTTTCTTTTTTTTCTTTGTACTTTATTTTAACATAACCACAACTCCAAAGAAAGTTAGTGATACCAGCAGTAAAGCTAAGAGGAAAACTGAGAACGATGATGGAGTTAAAGAAAGAAATTGCAAAGTTTGTTAAAGTCCTGGAAATATAAATTTATAAGTGTAATTTTGGGGCCTCAGAACCAATTATTTGGTTTTCCATTATTTGTTATGGGAAAAATACATTCAGTTTCCTGAATTTTTCAGTGTTCAAGCACGAATTTGGAATGAATTGAGTTTGATGACTTAGGCATCACTGTATTAGGTAAAATCTAAGTTCATTTAGATGCGGAAAAGTATAAATGAGGAGCAGTAAAATGCTTTGATTCTTACTAAAACAACTCTCTGATATAAGGGAAATAATTAACCCCAAATATGCTAGATGTCAGGTATGCTGAGCTTGTGTTCCCCGAATTCAAAGAATGAATTCTAAGGAACAACATGGGTTAAGAGCAGGAAAGAGAGACAGAGAGCTCCTGAGAGGCAGATGGGGACTCAAAAGTGGGTTGCCAGTGAGCTCACTTCTCAAAGGAAGTTTTATAGAGCAAAATCACAGGGTGGGTACAAAATCACAAGGTGGGTACAATGCAGGCCAAAATTACGATCAACCAACAAGATTACAAGTATAGCCACTTAGGTAATATTTATCCAATGGGGAACCAGGTCACATAGCAAATGTACAAGGAAAGAACAAAGACTGTTTTTGGAAGGAATGGATCAGGAGGTCCTGGTCACCTACCTAGGTGACTGATGTCTATCTAGACTTTATTGGACCCGGTGATACCAATTATATCTAGCATAATCTTTAATTTATTGCTTATTCCTTGGGGAGGCATGTAAGCCTGATCATTGCATCTTCATCTTGAGGTCTGGCCTTTGACAGATGCACCTCTAGCCTCAGCCATAATGTGTTATTGTCTGCACTGATGCCCTCGAGGGCTTAGCACTGTATTACTGCCTATACCTTTCTACACAACTTAGCTGTCTATAATATCTCTATAAAATGTAATGAGACACCAAAAAAGTGAAACTAAATTGATTCTGTTATAGATTATATCTAGATGTTCGCCCAAAAATTCAGGTACTCCTAGGTGGGGCTTTGGGAGAAGCTGGACTATGGGTGTGTGACACTGGATCCCAAGGGGTGTGATAATGGTTTAGTTCACTGATTGGTTTAACATGGTGCTGGGTGTGACTGAATGGATTTACTAAACAGGGAAGACCCACCTGGGTGTGGGTGGCACCACCAACCAATAGGCTTGAAGCCTGGATGGGATAAAAAGGGAAAGAAGGAAAGGACATTATTTCCTACCTACCCTGTCAAGGACTATTTCTTCTCTGACAAGCCCCTCTGCCATGTTGCCCTGCCTTGGATCCAGCCAACGATGAACTGAAATCTCTACAAACTGTGAGCTAAAATAAATCTTTCCTCCTTTAACTTGTGATTGTCAGGTATTTTGTCCCAACAACAAGAAAATAACTAAGACAATGCCAGTGGTTTTAAATGGTGGGAATGGGTGATAAAGTGATGAAGATCTTTTTTTCCCTTATCTTTCTGGAAAAAGTAGCTGAAGAAAATTTGACTGATTATAATTTAAGGAGCTTAAACATGTGAATGACTGGATTTCAAAAATTTGTGCTAATCTTTCCTCTTAGAATATTCTACAGTTGAAATCGATTTGGACATTTTAAAAACTGGATTGAAATTCATGTTTGCAAGTTACAGGGCTCACTTAAATAGGAATGTAATATTTTTATGGGTAAACAGAAAATTTCTTTTAGAAGAATATTTGGGTGGGTGTGGGTATGAAAAATACAAGGGAAACTAAAACCAAAAGCCATGACCCCTATCAATTTTATGATGACCAAGGTTTCCCAAGCAAAGAAAATTAAAATTGTTTTAAGATTATTTAACTTCTGTGTCTCAGGCATAATTTTATTTAGGCAGACACTCATCCTGGATCAGACCCGACTAAGAGACAAAGGAGTGGCTAAAATAGCGGCTAAGGTCTTGGGAAATCATTCCCCCATTGGATATCTTTAGAACCTTTGCTTGACACTTTGGCTTGCCAACTTCTAGGCTGAGAACGGAGATGAGAAGGAATGTGTTTTTTAAATTTGGAGAAATACCCCAAAAGGAGTCATGAATTATCCTACCTTTTTCAGGGAAAAAAAAAAGTCAGTAATTCTTCTCTTTTCTATGCCTTAAATTCCAGATGTGATAAAGGAAAAGACATAAATTCGGTCACATAAAATTAAAAAAATTGGGCCAGGGATATAGCTGAGTGGCACAGTGCCTGCCTAGCAAGTGCGAGGCCATGAGTTCAATTCCCAGTACCAAAAGTAAAAAATAAAAATTTACGTTAACAAAATTGAAAGGAAAATATAAAGAGCGGGACTGTGGTAGAAGAGCTGTAACTGAAACCACTTACAAAATATTACTATCCCTAACAAGTATGGAATGTAGGGAAAGAAGACTGTCCACTGAAGAGAAGTCCAGGAGCTCCAGCACCCAGAGGAGAGACACCTCACTGCTGAGCAGGCAGCAAAGTAGGAGGTGGCGGGGGCAGCCCTGCACTGAAGGGTGATGGGAGGAGGGATGCAGTGACTATTCAATGTTCCAGAGACACACTGCTTCCAAGTCCCTACCACCCAATGTGCTCACAGTGCTCAGTCTACACCTGGTCCAAACTAAAAGAAGAGATGGTTGGAGAAGATCACCTGAGACCCAGGTCGGGGAAAAGAATCTACCTTTACCAATTGAATATGTATTTGTGCACGTGCATGTGCATGCAGGGCATGTACAGTGTAAAGGGGAGAACCGCAATCCTATGACTCAACAATAAAACCCCAATCAGACCCTTCTCAAAAGAGGACATAACAGTCAACAAGCACATACAAAATGCTCACCCTCGGCAATCATTAGGGAAATGCAAATCAAAACCATGTGAAATACCCTTCATCCACATGAGGACAGTTTCTGTCTCTATCAGCTTTTCATGGCTGGGACACAATACTTGACATCTCACAATCTAAAGGTGTCTACTGGTTTAATACAGCTGATAGTTTCAGAGGATCCAGTTCATGGTGGGCAGGCTCCAAGGCAGAATCATCATGGCAGAAACCCCTGGAGGAGCAAAGTTGCTTACTCATGATAGCATGGAAGCAGAGCCAGGGAACAACACTGGAGAAAAACAGGTCAGGATCAGATATAGTACAGAAGGTCAGTCTCCATGATCCACCCAAACACACCCAGATATGTAATAATCCAGGCATTACACAAGCCAATGAAGCTCACAATCCAGCTTTACTGTCACAACTATTATAGAAAAAACCTTTATTACTATCTTTTGCTGTTCGGGGGATCAAACCAGGGCTTTGCACATGCTAGACAAGTAATCTACCTCTGAGTTATACCCCTATCCCCAGAGAAGAATAAATAACAAGTATGGGTGAAGACATGGAGATATTGGAACCCTGTGAATTATTAGTAGAAATGTAAAATAGTACAACCCCTGCTCTATTAAAAATAGAATTATCATATCATTTACCAATTTTACTTGAGGATTCATACCCAAAGAACTACATTCATGTTCACAGTAGCATTTTTAAAGTAAAAACTGGAAGCAACCCAAGTATTCACTGACCAATCAATTGGTAAACAAAATATATATTAATACTGTAGAATATTACTCAGTCTTAAAAAGTGAAGAAACTCTGACACAGGCTATGCAGGAAATTATGCTAAGTGAAATAATCCTGTCCCAAAAGATAAATATTGTATGAGTCTACTTATATGAGGTACCCAGAATAGTCAAATTCATAGCCAGAAAGTAGAAAGGTGATTGACCCAGAATAGGGAAAGGAGAAAGGAGTTGTTGCTTGATGGATATAGAGTTGCGGTTTTGTAAGATAAAAGAGTTCCGGAGATAGACTATGGTGGTGGCTGTACAAAATGAAATGTACTCAGTGCCACTGACACATATGCTTAAAAATGGTTAAGGTAGTAAATTTACTGTGTTTATCAATTAGGAAAAAAAAAATTAAAGGCCCAAAATAGCCAAGGGAGGATCTCTTCAAATATCAAGACTAGAACACAGAAGCCAGCTGAGCTCAAGTCTAAGGTAGACTGAGACCTGGCCAAAGTTCTCAGCCTTCTTGCTACACTAGCCCTGTGACATAAATGATAACAGAACGCCTGGTGGAGATCGGCACGGAGTCCTCTGCAGTGACATCTGCAGCTGAGTGCATGCACTAAACAAGGTCTCATTTCCCTTTGTCCTCAAAAGGGAATCTGGTAGCATCAGTAAACACCACACAGAGGTCAGCCTGAAGCACTGCATCCTGTGGGCCTCACAGGAGGCAGCGAACAGAGACCTGTGAAGTTCCAGGGACACTGAGTTCAAACAGCAACTCAGAACCAGGCAGGAAATCCAAAGCCTTGTTGACCTGTTTGAATTTTTATAAAAGCATATTATACACGCGGAACTGTTACTGATTGTTAGACAACATTTTCCCCAAAAGAAATAATTTGTGGGCAAGGGAGAGTCAGCTTCCACAAAAATGAGAGAAAAAGGCCGGGGATTTAGCTCAGTGGCTCAAGCGCTTACCTGGTAGGCACAAGGTCATGAGTTCGATCTCCAGTACCAAAAAAAAAAAAAAAAAAAAAAAAAAAAAAAAAGAGAGAGAGACAGAGACAGAGACAGAGAGAGACAGAGAAAGAATTCAGAGCATTTTAATCCATGAGAATAGAGGGCATGTTAATCCACAACTGGACTCTCATGCTAACACAACGGTGGCTAAAACTTGCCATAGATATCCCAGCCCTGCTTTCCATGAGAAAAATTCTAAAAATAGGTCATAACTCAGATCGGTCTGAGGGGAGTGGGGGTGTACATGTAATACCAACTTAAAATTGCAGCTCACATGAGTTATAATCCAAATGTATTTGCTCTTCTATGTTTTGTTTTTTGTGGACCTCCCCCCAATACTGTGAACAAATTGTGTGAGTTGACAAAAACTGTTTCCTTAGGGAGTAAAATACCTTTTAAATATGTATGCTTATTTTTATCACACACATGTGTAATATTTAAAATCAAATCTTTTACAATAAAGTTCGATTCAGTAAAAACTGATTACTTTTAAAATTTACTAACAGAACTAAATTCTTAAAAAAAATCTCAATAGATGAAGAAAAGCATTAAAAAACTCAACTCCTAATTCATGATTAAAAACTCAGCAAACCACAGTGAAGGAAGCAATGAAAATAATGAAAAGACAACATACAGAAAGGAAGAAAATTTTTGCAAACCCTGAGTCTGACAAGAGGTTAATAACTCAAATGTACAAGGAACTCAAATCAATAGCAAAAACAAACAATCCACTTAAACACAGGAAAGGACCTTGCATTAGTCAGCTTCCTGTCACTGCGGCAGACACCTGATAATCAGTTCACAGAGAGGAAAGGGTTCTCCAGCACTGGCTGGGAGGCTCCAGTCTTTCATTAGTGGCCCCGGTGCTGTGGGTCTGCGGTGGCCTATCATGGTGGAAGAGAACAAAATTACTCACCGTGTGGCCTGGGAGCAAAAAAGAGGAGAGGGGCTGGGCTCCACTCTCCTTCAAGGGCATGCCCCAGTGCCCTGAGCCTCCCATTAAACCCCATCTCCTAAAGCCTGCACACATTCTGATGCTACTCTTGGGAAAGAGTCTTCAACACATCGGTATTTGAGGGACATTTAATATCTTGATTACAGCAAACCTAACAGACAATTCTCTACAGACTGGCTGAGAGTCAGCAGGCTTCTGGAAAGGTGCTCAACATGACTAACCATCAAACCTACAGTGAGGTATCCCCTTTGACTCCTTAGGGTGGCCACTATCAAAAAGACAAAAGATAAGGAATGAAGGGAACCCTTACATATTACTGGTGGAGATGTAAACTGGTACACCCATTATGGAAAAGACTATGAAGGATCCTCAAAAAAATTGGGAACAGTACTGCTCTATTATCTAGCAAATCTCCCTTGTAGGTGTAAAGCCAAAGGAAATGAAATCAGTATTTGGAAGAGGCAGCTGCACTCCCATGCATATTGAAGCACTCACTGTCTGCAATAGCCAAGAAATAAAACCAATCTAAGTGTCCATTGATGGATAAACAAATAAATACATGCATACATACACACAATGGAATACTGTTCAGCTTTTAAACAAGAAATCCTGCCATTATGGATGACATATACAAGCCTGAAGTACATTATGCTAAGTGAAATAATAAACAAAAAGAAAAATATTGCATGATCTTACTTACATGTGGAATCTAAAAAAGTTGATTTCATAGAAGCAGAGAATGGAAGGTAGGTGTGAAGAGGGCATGGAAGAAATGGGAGATGTTGGTCGAAGAGTACAAAGCTTGACTTCAATAGGATGAATAAATTCTAAAGACCTTAGAACAGTATGGTGATTAAAGTTAAGACCACCCTCTACTGCAAGAAGATCTTAAAAGTTCGCACACGATAACTATATCAGGTGCTGGTATGTCAACAGCTTGACTATAGTAATCATTTCACATGTGTATGTATATTAAAACACCACACTAAATACCTTAAATACATAAGCAATTTTTATTTAAAAATTATCAGAATCTTAAAGGGGAGTACGGCAATGAGGCAAACTAGGTATGAAAAGGAACTTCCTCAATCTCAAAGCATACCCATGAAAAAACCTACAGCTAACATTATACTGTAAGATGGAAAGAATGAGTGTTTTCCTCCCAAGACTAGGAACAGGGCAAGGGCGTCAACTCTCACTGTCCTAGCCAGCGTAATTTAGAGGAAGAGGGTGGAGAAGCCTGGGAAAGTGAACAGTCGGGAAAGGAGAAGGTAAAATTGTCTTTAGTTCCAGTAACTGGTTATGTAGAAAATCCTAAGGAGTTTATATAAAAGCTATATAATACCTGAGTTTAACGAGATCACAGGATACATCTGATTTTTAATATTCACTTTATGTTTCTACATACTAGCAACAAACCATTAGATATTCAAATCTCAAAAATTCTCTTTATAATAATAAAAATATGAAACACTTATGAACAAACTTAGCAAATAATTACAAGACCTGTTTTGTGAAAACTGTAAAGCACTGCTAAGAGATATTTTAAAAAGATACAAACAAATAAGATTTAAAACATGTTCAGAGGCTGGAAGACTTAGTAGGAAGTCAATTCGCCCCAAATCGATTTATAGATTCAAAGCAGTACCAATCAAAACCCTAGCAAGCTCTTCTGTAGGAAGGCATACTCTAAAATTTACATGAAAATGCAAATAACCTAGAATAGCCAAAACGACTTTGAAAAAGAACACAGATGGAGGAATCATACTACCTGATTTCAAAAACCACAATAAAGTTAAAGAAATCAACAGTGTGTGTGATTGCAGTAAGGAGATACACAGATCAACAGAACAAAAGAATCCAGAAATAAACCAATACATGCAGTACCTAGCAAACACTTTCCAAAGGTACCAAGGCAATTCAATGATGAAAAGCGGGCTTTTCAATAAATGGCACTGGAATAACTGATCTCTACATGCAAGAAATAAACCCAAACCCTTAACTTTCATCATATTAAAATTTATTGTATGACCTGGGAACATAGCTCAGTGGCGCAGCACCTGCCTAGCAAGTGCAAGGTCGTGAGTTCAATTCCCAGTACCAAAAAAAAAAAAAAAAAAAAAAAAAAAACCAACCAAAAAACCAAAACTCTAAAAAGTAACGCTTAAAAATGTCTTTTAAAAGTAAATTCCCAGTCTGGGGATTTAGCTCAATGGCATAAGTGCCTGCCTGGCAAGCACAAGGTCCTGAGTTTGATCCCCGGTACCAGACAAAAAAAAAAAAGTAAATTCCCTAGGATCCATGATTATATTCCATAGCACTGCTTTGAGAGAAAGAAAATAGTCTATACAAAATAATAAAAAATTAATATTAACACTAAAAATGTAATAAAAGACCATAAGTCTGAATACAAAGCTACAACTATATAAAATTTCTAGAAAAAAACAGAAAATTATCTTTGCATTCTTGGAATAGATGAAAATTTATTAAGCACCATACAAAAAGTACAAAACAGAAGAGAAAAACCTGGACTTCAAAATTTTTAAATTATCTTCAAAAGATACCAAAGAAAAAATTTTCTATATTTGCAAAACATAGGAACATTTCTGATGAAAGAGTCTAACCAGAATAAGAACTTTTACAATTCAAATATAGGAAGGTAAACAAGTCAATGGAAAATAGTTAAGAGATATAAGCAGACACATCCCCTAGGAGACATACAAATGGCAAACAAGCAAATACAAAGAAATGCAAATTAAAACCTCTATAAGACACCATTACACATCTACTAAAGTTAAAAATGACTGACAATACCAAGTGTTGGAGAGGCTGTGGAACACCTCAGACTCTCATACTTTGCTTAGAGTGTAACAATGGAACTGTAAAAAATAGGTGTACAGTTTCTTATAAAGTTAAAGAGAGACATTCCATGTGAGCCAACAGTTCCTCTCTTGGGCATTTACTGAAGAAAAAGAAAAGCACATCCCCATATGAAAGCTTGTATTGAAGTGTTTAGCAGCATTACTTATAATAGTCAAAAAAACAGAAACAACTTAAACATCCATCCATCCATAGTTGAATGATTGAGTAAATTATGTTTATTCATACCATGGAATACTATATAGTAATAGAAAGAAATGGTAATGAAAGGAGTGAACTACTGATAGTGCACGAAATAGATGAATCTCAAAAGCATTATGCTAACAGAAGAAACCAGATACAAAAGACTGTGTTGAATGATTCTGTTACATGAAATTCAAGTAAAAGCAAAGAACTATATTGAGGTAATATATATGTGAATTAGCTGGATATAGTGACTACAAAATGTACACATTCTTCAAAACATTATGTTATACACAATAAATACATGCAACTTACCCATCAATTGAAAAAATAAGTATATTTTTAAAAGAAAAGGCCAAACAATAGGGATAGCAGATCAGTGACTGCTGGGAGCCAAGAGAGGGCAAGCAGCCTCCCTGCAAAGCACACACGGAAGCACTGGGTCACTGGGAAAGGCCTCCAACATGACTGCGAGGCTGGCTATGCACTGTGTATGGATGAAGAGCGTCTCAAAATAAAAAATAAAAATAAAAAAGAGCTGGGGATATAGCTCAGTGCGAAGGTCCTGGGTTCAATCCCCAGTAACTTCCCAACACAAAGAAAAATCCACTGAAAAAACCCTCAATAGTGAAATATATCCATACACACAACATGCATTAAACTGTAGAGTTGGAGTTGCCCTGACATTCTCAGCAGTGGGCATCTTAACATCTGATAAACTAGGTTTCGCACTAGCAGCATAGACATCATTCCACATGATACAAAGAAACCTCTATCAGTGTGCGGTGATACTGGCTGAGGGGGTGCAAAAGGATGAGGCAGACAAAGCACTGGGTGGAGCCCTGCACCCCCACTCGGCAAAGACCCGCGACGCTGCCAGGCAGAACCAGCCGTGCACTAGGCACCCCTCAGTCTGGAGCATGTCCCTCCCTGGAGCCTCAGAAACCTAATCTCATAGGGCAGATGCACACACCGACAGTGCCAATAAAGCAAAGCAGTGCAAGGAAAACCAAGAGTCACAAGGAAAACCAAGACGGCTTCGCAGGTCAGCTCCCACTCACTGCAAAGGCTGATTTCAGCTAAGTGAAAGGATGAACCATCACAGTACATGCACGCGGGATGCTACCATCGGGTAACAGAACACGGGAGACAGTACCAAAATGAATGTCTTTTAAATGCATTTGGCCCATGTGCTTATCTGTTTCTCCTCAAGAGACTGATGATCCTCATTGACAGCAGCAATTTCTGTCTTCACTGCTCACTCATATCCCTAGCAACCTCCAAAATGCCTAGCATATGCTAATTGGTCAATAAATATTTGTTCAATGAATAAATTAGGCCCATACAGACATGCAGCAAACAGCTATTATGAATGCATTAGGTCTGTGTGGACAGTATTCCCACCTAAATGACGCAATAACTTTCTGAAGTCTTTTCTTTCTTGTATAAGTACTTTGGAAGTTAATGACTGTCTTGTTTCTTCATTCATTTTATTTCTGCATACTAAATAGAACCTAAACTTGCCAGCAAAATGGTTATTTTCCCTTTTGCATATTTCTTCATTGTGAAATTTCATATATATATATATATATATATATATATATACACACACACACACACACACATACATACGTTCAGAATAAAGAACAAATGTATCTTTATAAAATTAGATTTATGGAGGGCTCCATTAATTAAAAACAATGCGCTTTGTTTTCTTTTAGTTATCCCTCTGCATCTGCAGTTTTCCCTACCTGGAAAACCCTCCCTAGTCTACTCTGTAAGTCTAGCCAGTCTTCCGATCAATCTCTCCAATTAAGAACACTTCTTTACAGCAGTGAATCTCAACTCTTTGAACTACTCTGATCCCATAAACCCTAAACTCCTTGAAGGAAGGCAATATTCACTATGCTGCTCTATTCCCCACTGTTAATGCAGATTTGATGATGCTTAATTTGTTGAACTTAATGAATGAATTTCAGTAAGACAGAAGAAGCTTAAGGGTACAAAAATTAACGTAAAGCTAAGGAGATATAGAAGATATCTGCATATTAAACTACTAAGCATAAAACCTACCAGTAGAGTCTGTCCTTGGGAAATGAAGAAGTGGCCTGATATAACTATGGTGAGAGTCAGATATCCGGATTCTTCATTAGAATCAAAAACCTTGAAAAACAGAGAGAAACACATTAAAAACATTTCTGTAATCCTGATAAACTTATTGTTCTAATAACCAAACTATGTTCTCATATTCATCTACCTTGAGTGTTTTCTTTGCTCTCATTTAATCTGTAACCATTCCCTTGTAGTTCCAAGTTTCTCCCAGTATGTATATACCCAAGGCTATCAGCGAGGTTTTTAAAAAGTAAAAATAAACACCAATGTTTTGAAACAAAAAGAATGCCAGATTAAAAACCAAGGGATACGGATATTAAGCCAATCAATTTTTAATTACATTTTAAGAAATCATGCCGGGCATGGTGGCACAAGGTCTGTAATCCCAGCACTCAGGAGGCTGAGGCAGGAGGAACATTGAGTTCAAGACCAGCCTGAGTTACAAAGTGAGCTCAAGGCCAGCCTGAACTGCATAGTGAGACCCTGTCTCAAAAAGTCAAAGAAAAAAATAAAAAAGAAAGAAAGAAAAAGAAACCATTTATTCTGAGCTTTCAGTTTTCTTTCTATAATATAGAAGTAATGCCTTACAGAATTTCTGAGAGACTTCAGAGTCCCTTTTTCTCTAGCCAAATAATTCATGTTCTTTAAATGAGCTCTAGTTTGTCAGTCACTTAAGAAATGGTGCAACAGATTTGCACATAATCCTCCTGATATCACCTAGTCACCTCATTATGTGCAGTAGTGTAATCGACTATCACACTAACCTTTTCGGGGGTACAGTAAAGCAACCCGCAGGTCATCACTTAAACTTAAGTGTAAGACCTTGCATTTACCCCCTTTATATTTGATCTTGTTAGATTTAGTCTATAGTTCCAACCTATTGAGCTCTGGTGTTCAACTGAAGCAATTTAAGTAGCAGGGAGGGCAGGACCAATATACGCATCAAGAGTGGGATTAAGTCTTAAGTGACAACTGTGTGGGTGGCTTTAATATCACTAATAAGCATAAGGTATACATCCCTTATAAATAATGTGATAAATTACACCTTAATACCCAGAGTTCAAAGTAATTAACATACAACTAACAACTTAGGTATGTTTTTATAATGTCCTACATTCCACTGAGATATAATACTCTATCTTACAGTTTCATATGTGAAGTCTGGAGTTTTAATACTCTATTTAAATTTGTTAATTTCCTATTGAGTTCTAATTCTTTTTTTGTTCTGTTTTGTTTTGTTCCAGGGATCGAACTCATGACCTCACACTTGCTAGGAAGGCGCTTATGCTACTGAGCTAAATCCCTGGCCTCTAATTCATTTTAAATCCCACATTTAAAGAGCAAACATTTTAGGTGTCAAAGGGAATATGCTAAGCCCTGCACAAACCCATCTGGTGGCAGTTAGTCTGCCTCTTTCCTGGTATTAGAAACCTATAGAACATTCTTCCCACCACAGCCTATATGAATTAACTTGTATGTTTTACGGCCACATAGAAACCAGGACAGCCAGGAGTCAAGCACAGGTTTCAAAACTAGGGTCTAGACAACAAATTCTTTGGAAGACAATATGTTAACATGACAGTTTAACTTTTTAAAAGAAGTATGACATGTATATCAAAAAGTATCCAACACATAAATGTATACAGCAAAATGAATGATGACCAGGCAAACACATTGTGACTACTAGGTGAAGGAAATGAACTTTACCAAACTTTCAGAAAGCCCCTTGTGCTGTCTTCAATCACTACCTGCTTCTTCCTCCCCTAAAGTAATCTCCGTCCTGACTTCTAACAACACACTTTAGTTTTGTTTACATAAATGAAATCACACAGAAAGAATTTTACATTTGGCTTCATCAATATTGCAGGTGCTGACTTTTGTTATCATACAATTCCTTTCCATAATTATACCACATTTTTTCTTCTTATCAGTATTTTTCCCAGTGTAGATCTACTACAAGTAACGCTGCTGTAAACATTCTCACAAATGTCTCTTGCTGGATAGGAACACTTATTATAAGGATGCCAATTCTTCCCAAAACATTTTTATCATCTCTTTTCAAATGGTGACCAATGACTTCCAAGAGAGTCCTACTTTAGACTTTTCTCTTCCTATGCTCCAAATCATCACTTCTAATTCACAGTCAGCATCTCCATGTGCAGGTCTAATAGTCATCTCAAAATTAATAATCCCAACTCAGGAGGCTGAGGCAGGAGGATCATTGTGAGTTCAAGACCAACCTGGGCTACGAAATGAGTTCAAGGCCAGCCTGAACTGCACAGTGAGGCCCTGTCTCAAAAAATAGGGCCAAGGATTTAGCTCAGTGGTCTAAATGCCTGCCTGACAAGTGCAAGGTTGTGTATTTGATCCCTGGTATCAAAAAAAAATTAATAATCCCAACCTTGAACTCTATACGGGTTTGATCCTAGGTCCCCCCAAGGCCTCATGTAATTTGGACGGGGCTGAATCTAGCGTTCGTGATCAGTTTGTTGTCTAGGCTGGGTTTGGCAATGTGAGTGCTGCATCTGCCCAGGTGTGGAGCCGACATACAGTGTAAGGGCGAGAGGAAGGCGCGTCTTCCTCTCTCTCACCGGTTCACCTTGCTGTTTGGCCACTGTCATGAATGGCGGCCCAGCCACACCATGCTGCCTTGGAGCCAACTGAGTATGGACTGAAACCCCCAAGAACTGTAAGAAATAAACCTTTCCTTTCCTAATTTTGGGCATCAGGTATTTTGTCTCAGCAATGAGTGAAAAGTAACTAAGACAAACTCCTACCTAACCTCCTTATTCATTTATCAACTCAATACTTACAAAGCCTCTTCCATGCACTAGGCTGCTTTAAGCACCTGACTCCCACAGTTCCTCCATCTCTGAAAGTAATTCTGTCCTTCTGTTTCTTTAGACCCAAACCATGAGCCAATCACTTCTCCTTTTCTCATACCCTATCCAATCCATCCACCAAACCCTTCACACCTATCACCAAAATATCCAAAATCCAACCACTTCTGATAGGTCTAGTCTGAGTTATCATAGCTGCTAGCTGATTACTGTAATAACCTCCTGACGAGGTTTGTTGTCTAGGCTGGGACTGGCAATGTGAGTGCTGCATCTTCTCCAATCCTGCTCTTCTCTTCTCCAACACGGTTTTTGTATTTGCAGTAGAGTAGCCAGAGTGATCCTTTTAAAACTTGAAAGTCAGATCACATCATATTTGCTCTGTCTAACCTGAGCAGGATTTAATCCCATGAAGATGGACTTTTTTTTTCCTGTTTTGGTCACTACAAATGCATAGGATAGCGCCTGTCACATAAGAGGTACACAGGGTTTCTTGACTGGATAATGAATAGCACCAGATTAAAAAGCAAGCTTTTCAAAGGACACAAAGATGTTTTTAGAAAGACTCACTAGAAAATATGCACTGAAAAAACATTAAAGTCCTACAGGCAGAAAGAAAATACTATCAGATGAAAAGTGAGATCTCCATAACGGAACAAACACTGAAAATAGTAATTACATACAAATATCTTTAAAACATCACTGACAAGTGAGATTATAAACAGAACATAATTAATTCAAAAGAAGGCAGAAGATCAAAAAGAGAACAAAGAACAGATCAGACAAATACACAAAAATGATGTGACTAACTTAAATTCACCATACCAACAACCACAATAAATACCAATAGTTTAAACACCCCAAATAAAAGCAGAGGTTGTCAGATTGGATACAAAGGCAAAACAAACTATATGCTACCTATAAGAAATATACTTTAGGGCCAGGAATATAGGTCAGTGGCACAGCACCTGCCTGGCAAGTGTGAGGTCCAGAGTTCGATTCCTGGTACCAAAAAAAAAAATAAAAAATAAAAAATAAAAAAAGAAAGAAAAGAAATGAAATATACTTTATAAAGACAGAAGATGGAGAATATGCATCATACAAATGCTAGTTAAAAGAAAGCTGGAGTGGTTATATCAATGTCTGATAGGCGTAGCAAAAGGTAAAGAGAATGCCATTTCACAATGATAATCAGGTCAGTTAAGAAACATAAACATCCTAAATATTGATGCTACCAGCAAATAGCTTTAAAATACATGAAGCAGTTCCTGATAGAACTATAAAGAGAAACAAGTCTACATTTAGAGTCATATTTCTATACCATTCTCAATAACTGATAGAACGAGTACACAGAAATTATCAAGTACAAAGAAGCTTGGGAGAAATTATCAACTAACATGACCTTACTGACACTTATACAACACTTCACCCAACACCAATACCAGCATAAAACACATTTTTCTCAAGTATATACAGAGCATTCACCAAGACAAACTATATTCTGGACCAAAGAACAAGTTGTGACTACATTAAAAAAGTACTGGATCAATAAATTCAATAAAGTTGTATGATACAAAAATCAACATATAAAAATTAGTAACATAACTATACAGTAATAGCAAATTATCTAAAAAAGAAATCAAGAAAGCAAATATCATAGTTATATATGAAAAAAAAAACTACTTTGGAAGGAATAAATTTAACCAAAAAAGTGAAAGACTTCTACATTAAAAGCTATAAAATAATGAAAGAAGGTGGAGATGATAGAGATAAATGCAAAGATATTCCATCTCTGTGCACTGGAAGAATTATTATTGTTAAAAAGTCTACACCAAGCCGGGCGTGGTGGCACACGCCTTTAATCCCAGCACTCAGGAGGCTGAGGTAAGAGGAGCGTTGTGAGTTTGAGGCCAGCTTGGGCTACAACGCAAGCACAAGATCGACCTGAGCTACATAGTGTGACCCTGCCTCAAAAAAACAAAAAAAAAAAACAAAAAAAAAACTAGGGCTGGGAGTTTGGCTCAGTGACTTAAGTGCCTGTCTGCCAGGCGCAAGGTTGTGAGTTCAATCCCTGGTGCCACAAAAAAAAAAAAAAAAAAAAAAGGTCCACACCACTCAGTGACCTACAGACTAAATGCCATTCACATCAAAAAAGTAATCTTGAAGCTAGATGCAGCGTTGCACACCTTTAAGCCCAGCTACTCAGAAGGCTGAGGCAGGAGGATTACAAATTTGAGGTCAGCCCGGGCAACTTACTGAGATCTTGTCTCAAAATAAAATATAAATGGCTAGGGGCAAGGGTATCCCTGAGAAGGTAAACAAAGACCTGAAGCTATGACAGGGTTAGCCAGTTACCTAGGGGCAGACGGTTCCAGGCTTACTGTTTTTCACATCTGTTACATTCCCTCATTTAAGAGATCCAAAATAGTGAGCTCATTCAGTTTAACAAGGTCTAATTTACAAATTTCTAAGGGTGTTAGGAAAAACAGTAACTTTACTACAACCCTGCAGTCTTCCCTTCCCTAATCCAATTCAAGTGACCTATATGGTGGGCAGAGGTCTCAGATAAAAGGAGTTGGTGTGAAGTGTTTCCTCTCTAGGAGAAGAGAGACCCAGGGCAAGGACAAGGCTATTGTTCTTGGGAGAGCCTTGCCCACTGAAATTAATGGACCTCAAGGAGAGGGTCAGCACTGGACTGTGTATTTTGAAGCCCCTACTGGTCTCTCAATCTCCAAAGAGTCACAACGCATCTGGACAATTTCAGCAAGCCTTTCCTAATCCTTTGCAGGAAAACCAAAGGACATTGCTGTGCATCTCCCAACACTTAGCACTAGAAATGTCCCTTGACAGATTCTGAGGCCCAGGCTGAGAAGATTTAAGTAAGTTAGACAAAGGAGAGTAACTACATACCCAACAGGCAAAGGTGATGAAGAATGATCGGGAAACCCAGAACAGGTGTCCCCTAAGAACAAACTTGCTAGAGGAGACCAACAGTTGAATAAAAACAGAGCTAAAATGTTTTTATACATACAAACATTCAATAGCTAATTGAAGATTTGGATGGACACTATTGAGAGCAAATTAATGGTCTGAAAGATCAAACAGGAGAAATATTTAGAACTGCAGAACAAAACCACGAAGAAGAAGAATGCATGTGTTACACTGTAAAATACATGGAATGAAGATTCAGATCCAGAAGAAGTGTTAATGGCAGAGGTTAAAGGGGATGGAGGAAAACAGACCGAAGAAAGGCACCGGTTAAACAAATAATACAAGAAAATATCCCACAACTGCAGAATGGCGTGAGACTAAATGAAGACGGGAAGGGGTCAAGTTCCAGTCATTAATGGGGTGGAAGAAAAATCAACAACCAGGCATATTCTGGTGAAATTTCTGAATTCCAAGCATAGAGAAAGATCTTTAAAGCATTCAGTTAAAAACAAAAATGTCCCACTTCAATGTTAGAGTATTCTAGGGAACTAACTCACTTTTAAAAAGTAGTTAATAAAGGAAAGAACCAACTATTTACCCTACCTGTCCTATACCATTCAACTACCAAATAACCTATAGTATCCAACATGTGAGAAAATTTTTCTTTAGAGAAATACTGCAGATCATGAAGACCCATATTGTACATCGATAGCTACATTTTTCCTAAAGAGATATTATATACCTCCTCACAGAAAAAACCAAACCACCTAGTAAGTAATCTTCCCCTGAAGAAATCAACCTGAATTTGATGAACTTATAGATTAAACTACCAATTCACAAGAAACTACCAATTCACAATTCACAAGAAAAGATCAGACTAACTGGCATCAAGATTCAGTCAACCAACATGCATGCTTTAAGAATCTCTGTAAATGGCTAGGGATTTAGCTTAGTGGCTCAAGTGCTTGCCTGGTAAGTGCAAGGTTGTGAGTTCGATCCCCAGTACCAAAAAAAGAATCTCTGTAAAATAACCTGGTTTCCACAACAACAACAACAACAAACTGCAAAGAAGGTAGAGAGGCAGGGTCAAGGAAACATGTGGCAGGAAACCTAATCATTAAAAACTCCACCAATCAATCACAATGTGCGGTCCTATTGAAGAGAAGCATGATGCTCATGAGAGACCATCTGAAACTTGAGTACTATTTCATAAGGTTAAAGAACTGTTCATTTTTAAGGGATTAGGGATATGTTTTTAAGTCCTTTTCTTTCAGGGATAGGAATTGAAATAATTACTGATTATTTAAGATTTGGTATTTCCTTCAAAATAAACAATGAGGGGGTAATTTTTTTATAGTCATAGATATTGAACCCAGGGCTTCCTGAATGCTAGGTAACTGCTCTACCACTGAGTTACACACACACACACACACACACACACACACACACACACACACATTCACATATGCACACACACACAATTTCTATTATATTATTCTCTCTACCTTTGATTATGCTTGAGATTCTTTAGAGTAAAATAAGAAGCTTCATTTTCTTATCCCTAAGCAAAAATCAATGTTAAGGAAAGCATTCTGCTTCCTACAAAGACATGACACTTAGGATTTGAATGTAATGTACTAACTCTATACAGAAATTCCAACATCATAATACCTAACATAATCCAGGTATCCAAGGAGGGAAAAAAACACTGCTTATTCCTGGCTCTTGGAAAGTACTCTTAATGAATGCTGGTTCAGCATTTTACTAGAACGTTGACATTAACACTATACAGAAAGTTCAAAGAAAAATGTTTCTCTAATGGCCAAAGTCATAGTAGAAAAAGGTAGTAACTACAAACTGTCAGAGAACAAGAATCACGCTCACATTTTTATTTCAGCCACCAATCTAAAGATAGTTTAAGATTTACATCAACCTGACCTGCTTACCGCAGTGTTTTGCCATCAACACAGTGGCACACATTTAGATTTATTTGGAGTCTATCTCAAGTTTACAACTAAAACACCAGAACACAGCTTATGTTGATTAAACAGAAGCTTCTCATAATTTATATGAATGCATTTATGCAAATCTGTATTATGTATTTAAAATGAAGTAGAAAGTCAGAAGAATTATACGAAAATAATATAGAAAAGTATTTCAAAAATACTTATACTAAATTACACCACAAAAAAAGCTGAACTACACTATTTTTCAGATTGTTATGAATTGAATTATGTACTTAAGGGTTTTGTTTTTTGCTTCTAAGACCCTTCAGAAAGGGTTACAGCTTTATATATCAGCCTAAACTGCTGAGTTATGCTACAAAATATGAAAAATGTGCAAAACTGTTAAGTAGTCTATCAACTGCCTCCAAACTCTCTGTCCTAAAGAGTCTCATAAATTATTTTGATAGACTTGTAGAGTATATTATGCTAATGAACATGGGCCTGCTACATACTAGTTACCAAACTGTAAAATTCTATTTTTCTCACAAGAAATGTAGTGTTAACAGTAACAATAATAAAAACAATTATGAGAGCAAGAATGTCTCCTCTGTGTCCCCAAAAGTAATGCATAATAGTGAATTTCTGTTTTAGAAAGTACAAAAAATGATTTCACAAGACATGATAGCCCTTCTTTTACCCCATATCCCTACATAGATTACTGATCATGAAAGAATTCAGTTCTTTTAAACCTGGCTACTAGAGTTAACTCACACTGGTAACAAACCTATGGGACTGTTTATGTCACAGAAGGTTCTAAAAGGTTCACCATCACTGACCTAGAATATATTTACTCAAAACACCTTCAGGCAACCAAGGAGCAAGTTTTTATGTCTCTGAAATGGCCAGTCCAAGTCCCCCTAGTTAATATTCTTTCTCTAACGCTTCTCCAATATGTTGACCCTCCTTAAATATCTCCTGGACTAATAAATCCTACAGAAATCACCACCAAGACCAGGAAGCAGTCCTTCCCGTTGGCATCCCCACAGCAGTGACCCCAGCAATCCATGTCTCTCACACTCGCCCCAGGGAAGCTCCCAACAGTTCCGATGTCTACACTGCACTGAGGTCTGAGTCACAGCAACATGGTAATGTATTTCTCAGACACCGCGCTGGCACTGGTTGAAAGAAGCCTCCCCATGTAATCCGGCCCCTGAGCTTGCTTGAGTAACTCTCAGGACAGTTGCCTTAACCATCTCTATCTAAACAGAGCCTTGTAGTGTCCAGCACATAGTAGGTGGGAAATCCTAAAAATGAATGACCTTTTCATATAATGGGCCTCCTTTTAAACTATCTTCTTCAGACTCCTTAAGTCACTGAGCTGAAAAGCATCTTCAGATCTGCCCTTAAATCATGTTAAGTAAATATGCCATGGCCTCTATGAAAACTATGTGTTACACAATAAAATTAAGCTTTTGTTTTTGAAGGAAGAGAACAGAGTCTGACCCCTGAGGTAGAAATATGTACTTATGAACTGGAGCTTTGGAACAAGTAATGACTTTGTCACGGAAAAAAAATGTTAGAACATCGGTTACAAAGTTCTTCTTCAAAAGCTTATGCAAACGACAATGCGTATGGCACGTGATCCAATTAAACTACAAATATGAAAACACTTCCATGTCTATCAGTCAGGTGTAGGAGAGAATATGCTGTAGAAATTAACAGCCCCCCAAACCAAGGCTTATTTCTCACGTACACATCCACCCATCCTCACTGTGCCTGTCTTCACGTTCTAACTTACACTGCTACATCCTCACCGCAGGACCCAGGCCAGCAGAGAAGCCCTGTCTGCAACACTGTACCACAGGCAAAGATCATGAATCATGCCCTGGCTCCTAAAGCTTCTGCTCGTGACATCTGTCACTCCTGCTCACATTTCATGGGTCAAAACCAGGCCCATGGCACACTTAAATTCAAGGGGCCCGGGATATGCAATCTTACTACATTTGGTGAACAGTACTGATGGCTACCACTTTATGAAAGATGTTATCTATCAGACCTAGGATTCTCAAATCTCAGTTTTGTCATTTAGAAATACCCTTACTTTCCTCATCTGTAAAATAAAAATAGTAATAACTACCTTCTAGGGTTATCAGAAAGATTAAATGACATGTGAACTCAGCTCCTCAACTAAATGCCTGGATTCAATTCATTCAATATTTTGGGGGCATCTGTCAAGTACTACTGTGGCTATTAAGAGACAGTAATCATACACTACATAGTAGTTGTTTTTGTTGTTTCTATTCGTCTAGCTTCTGTTACTATAACACAATTTTCAAGGCAGGGTACTTTAAAAAGATTTATTTAGCTCACAGTTTTGGCGACTGAACATCCAAGATCAGTGAACCATGGGCTTTGCCTCTGGTGAAACTCTCATCCCCCAGCCATGATATAAACACAGTGATGAAGCAGAAAGAAAGCAGAAGGCACCATGCATGTGGGGTTCTCATGACCCTTCTGATGGTGGTGCCACCATGGCCTAATTACCACACACCTGCTAAAGGTTCCTTCAGCACACCACCACGCTGGGGAACCCAGCTTCTGGCAAAACACACTCAAACCAGAGGACTGCCATTAGAAAGGCCTCTGAGTTCCAGCCTGGGACCCCAGGAATACTCATCCATCCTCCCAAAGCTGTCCAGGACACTGATTCTATCCAGACTGTGAACCAGGGCCACATGCAGCAGAGGAACAGAACAGAAGGCATCTCCATTCCCAGCCCTAGAGTGTCACACCAGCTCTACACCTAAATGGAGAATAATAAACTTTCCTCTTATTTAAATCCACCACTATTTTGCATTTGCTGTTACTGAGAGCCAACCAATCCTAATACTACATATAACCTAACTCTTCAAAAAATAAATAAATAAAAGCAACTCCATGCAAGAACAATAACTCCTGATGATGCTCTCATTTCTTCACGAGAAGACACCAACACAGGAAGTGGCAGCGCACAGCAGAATGAGGACTGACTGCAGGAAAACTGGAGTTTTAGTTCTTCTGCTTCTCATATTCAACTGGCAAGACATTTAACCTAGTCTGGCCTCAGCTTCCTGTCTATAGCATCATAATAAGACCTTTAGTTGGAGTACGAAATGGGAAGAGGTTTATGAAAATATCAATTATAAAGCACCATTTGGCATCTGCACTATTTTGTTAACTGTTCTTTCTTTCCCTTTCTACTTTCAGAATTGGGGTGTGAAGACCAGCTGCAGTACATACAAATTGCAAGGTGGCCATCCCCTGAAATCTGATTCAGTAGGTCTTGCCCAGGAATGATAAAGTTGTGTTTCCAACACACACACACACACACACACACACACACACACAGAGATTCTGATGAAAGTCACCTGCCCATCTTGAGAAACCTGTCTCCAGTGATGAGATGTTACCTATCCTTATAACCCTGAACTTGATGCCTCATACAGTCAAAACCAAATACCATGGTCCACCTACACAACAGTGTCCCAGTAAGACTATATCACTAGTGATATAACCATCATAGTCTGTGTAAATACACACTATGATGTTCGCTTAACAACAGAACAGTCGATGATGTATTTCTCAGAATGTAAACTTTTCATTATGGGAAACATAACTGTACTTTAGGATTTTGTGGATCACCGAAACAAGATCTCCAAACCAAAATGACAGTGTTTAGCTTAGTGCCAGGAGCCACGTTAATAATATTTGGTTGAATGGATGACCCGAAGTGGAACTCAATCCCAAGACCCACTATGTACTTCCACTTCAGGCCAGCATGAAGTAAGTGGGACCAAAGTTACTCTCCAGTTTTTTAGTTGTTACCCTGAAACAACTAAAAAACTGGACAAATTAGAGGAAGCAACAGTTTTCAAGACATTGGGTATCAGGTTATTAAGCACAAAATTGCTGAGAAATGCAAGAGAACAACAGAGAACTCTACCATTGCCCCAGGCTGAAGAACGAGGAGGAGAAATGTGGGCGTGGCTGGCATTCTCTGAGTTTAGGAGACAGAGCTGCAAATTCAAGGTAGTCAGAGAAGCTAGAGTTTGCAGGACAGAACTCCAGAGGGAGTGATACACAAAGAACAAACTTCAAGTGCTTATAAACCCTGCCCCTCTGCTGAACATCCCTGAGCACAAGCATGTGAGGAACCTACCAGAGCCTGGGGAAAGAACCACCTGAAAGGATTTAAGAAGCACTCCAGAGCCCACACAAGGTAGAGAATAACACCTATTCTAAGCATCCAAAGTGAAAAAAACTGAACTCATGGGGCATTTGGTAGAAAAACTAAACCAAAAACTGAACTCCTCCTCTCTGAGGAGTTTTGCCTTAGGCGTACAGGGGGAAAACACATTAGCTTTAAGCCAAATGCAGCGCTGGTCGATCTGACATAGTTTACAAGTAAGACTTGAAAGGCTCCAACCTTTTCCAGCTACTTATACCAGAAAAAAGCTCAAGAATATTTATAGAAACCCAACAATACACTGTACCTAACAAGGTAAAATTCAGAATAAAGATCCAATCAAAATTCATCAAGCATGCAAAGAACTACTGTTTGTGTTTGTTTGTTGTAGAGAACAAACCTAGGGCCTCAAGGACATTAGGCAAGTGCTTCACTGAGCTACATCTTCAGCCCTATTCTATTATTTTTACAAAATGTCTTGGGGTTTACTGAATCTTAAATTTCCCTAAAAACAAAACAAAACAAAAAAAAACCTGTCATCTTTGTCATTTTCACCATGTGTGCTAATCTCAAAATTCCTCCTCCACATGATTGAATTGCTATTCCTCATATGAAATATTAAACACTTCTAAGGCAAGCAGCATGGCGACAAAAAGAACAAGAAGCACAGAAAAATCAAGACCTCAATTTTTTTCTTCTCGACTTAGCTCTGTGTTCCAAAAAAGCCACTAAACCTGAGTCTCAATTCACTTATCTATTAAAATGAGTGTGACATTTGCTTCATAGGGCTGCTATAAATAATCCAAAACAAACAATAAATAGTAGCTACCATTTCATAATATCACATCATCATAAGAAAAGTTACCATACCACATACTCAAACACTTTCTAAATACCTATTCATTTACTAGGTAGTACATAGGCACTTGGAATATGAAAGAAAAAAAGAACACTGTTGAGAGGATCTAAAGTATACCTTACGTTGATCCTACATTTAAAAGTTCAAGTACAAACTTCATATTCTATTTCTTAATTTCTAAGTAGGGCAATTATTTTAAGTTCCTCCTATAAAAATTAAGGATGATTTTTTTCCCCTTTGAAAGAAAAAATAATCTAAGAAGCTGTCAGGTTCAACCAATTAGGACATGTCTGAGAAATACTTGGAATCTGAAAAACATGGTAAAACCTTAATTTAAAAGCAACCTGCAATTAACATCACCTTTCAAAATTATTCTCAAATTAGTAGACTAAATTATATTCAGACACAAAATGGACCCATCTGTTATTACGGCAATCTTTTCAGAAAGCCTGTGCCAACAGACGTAAGGAACTAAAATCAAGTTCAAGTTTGTGTTTCATTTGCTCATCCATTTAAATGATGACATATGGTTTAAATATTAACCCTATTAATAAAATGTTTGCATATTCATTATGTCTGATTAACTTACATCATAACTCCATAAATTTATTGTGTTAATTTTGCTACACTTCATTTTGCTGCCCACTTCATTCAAGGCCTTCTAAACCCCTGCCTCTCAGTGTGGTCCCCAAACGAACGGCATCCATGTCTATTGGGAGCTTATCAGAAATGCAGAACCCCACAGACAACACCAAATCTACCCAGCTAAGTCAGAATCTACCCTGCTAACAAAATCCCCAGATTTCTATGCATATTAAAGTCTGAGTAGCACAGCTGTAAAATGTCACTTTTTTCCCCACTTCATTTATTTCTTTGCTGTTACAAAAAGTTTATTTACTTCCTAATTGTTCATTTCTCTCCAGATACTGAATTTAATGAGAATAACTCAAATCAGAGAATTAAATCAGTATATGTATATTATATTACATATACTCTATAGTCTTTACGTTTCAGATCTGACTTCACCTCTCAACGAGGACTTCAAGCTTTATAAGTCTTGTTGTTCTACTCATTTTTTTTTCTCGTGGGTTGACATTTTTGTCTTAGCATATGGCCACAGTGATAAAAGTCTTCTCTCTAATTAAGCAACTATAAGTACAGAACAGATTCTCTCTATAATTTCAGAAAAAATTCAAAATAGATTTATACAAGGTCGAACTTGAAAGTTCCCTACAGAAAAAAGGAAAAAAAAAAAAAAAACTACCAGAATGACTTTATCCTCCACCATGATACATTTTTGTGCTTAACCTAACATATTTTTACTGCGGGCCCCACATCTTTTTTAAAATAAGAAATTCACATGAGACTCAGAGAGAGTACAGTTCTTTAGATGGCTCATCTTTTATTATTATTAGTATTGCACAATAGTCCCAGTGCTCACAAAATAGAACATATCTTACTTCTCTCACTTTTCAAAAAAAAAAAAGAAAGAAAGAAAGAAAGAAAAAACAACAAACTGATCACAGCAGGCAGGATGGTTCAGCACAGATTCAAAGGAAGGTACAAATGCTCAGTTTTCAAAAGCTCTGCAAAAGCCAACCTCATCTCTTGTCACTGTGGCCTTGGCCTCTTGCCAGACATTTGAAAACTGTTGAAAAGTGCTGTTCCTTATAAGCAATTATGAGAAGCTTTGCAAAAAGAAAGAGAAATTATAATAACAATCAACTGCTTAAGATGGTCAAATATCCACAGTCCCTGCATTGCAATACAACATTAAGAGTTTTCTGGCTCCGCTTGAGCCAACACAGCTAACACAGATCCCTTAGGTAAAAGGGCTTAAAGAATGTTATCAAGGGACCTAGCAGACCAGTTTCAAAAGTTCAATATGTCCTCAAACATCCCCATTTTTATAATGATCTCATTAGAGAGCCATCATCCTTGAATTTAACTCTTTCTTACCCCACTCTGCATTTTCAGTTTACATAATTTCTTAGGATACCAAATTCCACAAAAGCATAACGAGACATTCAATGCTTTTTAAACTGGCCCTAGATATATTGATTTCAAGCTTTAAAGAGTGCCCTCTACCCTAATTTCTAGAATGTGATGAATAATTCACAGCCAAACCTCTCAGAAGTGTCCACACACTTGGCTCCTCTGCTCCCTTTATCAGTCACTCTTTCGAGCCCACTCCTAACTGCCTTCTATCCACTCCACTGCAGCTTGTTTTGGTAAAGACCATTAAGGACCCTCATGTTGCTAAAAACAATGGCACCCCTTAGTCATTATCTTTCTTCAGCTATGGTTTATTCTACAATTTATCAATCTCTCCCTTTTGAAATAACTCTTGCTAGCACCGATGTTCCTTCATCCTTCTCAGGTCTTCCCAATTCTCTAACCCTTTGGGTACTCTGGCCCCTCTACCTGATCTACAGATGTTGGATTACTTTGGGGCTCAGTCCTATAATCTCATCAAACCCCAGGACTGTATCACTATTATACTGCTGACTCATACCTTCATATCTCCACCCTAGATCTGACTTCTGAGTCCAGAACAATATACCATACTGTCTACTCAGTGTCTCCATGTGGATGCTTTGTAAACATATTAAACTCACTGTATCCCCGACTGGAGTCTTAGATCTTTCCCTCAGTTCTTCCTCCAGTGTTTTCCATTCTACAACCATGTTCCTAGTTGCTCCTTTATTCTTACCACACATATCCAATCAATCACCAAGCTTTGTCATTTTGAGTCTCCAAAATACATACCCAATTTCCCCATCTCTACTATCATCCTCCACTAGTCCATGTCATCTCTGGCACACAATACTGCAACAGTGTTTTTAGTGACTTTCCGAAATCCACTCATACTCTCAATTCTGTCTACACACCACACTCAGAGTGATACTTTCAGAGATGAAAAACGCCCCTGCTTAGAACTTTTCACTGGTATCCCACTGGTTTTTAGATAATGTTTACAAGGCACCAGCTACCTCCAGACAGATCCAATTCATGCTATCATTCCTTTTGTTTTCTAAGCTCCTCTATATTATACATGTGGAAGTTTTTCAGGGTATGGGTCCCTACTGCATGTTGTGTCTTTCACCTATTCTTTCTTTTACTCTTCTGCCTACTGCTGTGTAAAACACATGCGCATAATTCAAAACTGTAGGGCCACATCCAACAGTCAAATCAGACCAAAAGGACTGACTGTTAAAACACACCACCAAAACAACATAACAGCAACCCTTTATATAACTTATCAAGCTCTATATGTGATAGATGTATATTACTGATTCAGAGCTCAAAAGAATTCCATGAAGTAGGATTGTTTGCTCTATTTATAAATATTTATTTCACCTCTATGAAATTTGAGACAATAGTAAGATATTTCTACTTTAAAATAAATAAAGTACAAAATGAGTCAATCAAGGTCAAAATTCAGAGGCAAAACTAGAATTCAGGGGCTGGCAATGTAGCTAGCTCTGTGGAAAAGCAAATTAGCACTTTGGAAGCCCAGATTCCATCCCCAACAATTGCAAAACAAAAAAGTTGAATTCATATTTAGTCCTGTGTGAGTGCTAGACTATCAAAGAGCATGACCACTTGGTAGATTTAATCTTTCCTTCCAGAATTCACGTTGTTATTTGGGTAGATATGATATTCTCTACTAAAAGGTAGGGATCATTTGTATCTTGCTCAATTGCTATATTCCTAGCACCCAGAACACTCTATCACATATTTGAAGCTCAATATTTACTTAATACCTGTATATAAATGTTGACTATTCCCTTGCACGATTATTTCGAGAATGTAATAGGCTCTAATCATGCCTCCTACACACACACACACACCCATCTCCTATGTTAACTGTAGGCCTGCCTGTTCTTTGACAAGCCTGTCGGTCGGTACCTCGATGTCTTCTCCTCCTGTCCTCTAGGCAACGAGGCCCTGGGTAGTCGTCCCTCGCTCTCTAGGATGTGCGAGCCTGGCGGTCTTTCCTGCCCCCAGGCCTCACCTTCCATGTAGGAGAGGGCGCTGCCCCACCCTCAGGGCCAGACCCAGACAGCTCTCCAGTCCCGGAGAGCATGAAGCGGCCATAGCGCTGCAAACGCCACTCAACCGCGTCTTTTCGCGGAACTCCGACGCTCGTGGCCACCTTTCCAGCTTCCGCCATATCTGGCTGGCCTCTCCTCAGCCTGCTGGGACCCGCCAATCTTCAAAGCTAGCCAATCAAGAGTCAAAATAACTCAAGGTCCACCCTCCTCCTTCATTGAAGCCAATGGGCAGGCCCGGAATGTTCCTGCAGGGGGCGCTTCCGGCTTGATGGTCTCTAGTGATCTTGGGCACCCAATAAGCGAGATCTCTACTTCTGCCTAGCAAGGCTTCATGCTTATAAATGGTGGTAGCTTTCTGCGCTGCAGCACTGGGACCCTCACCTTCCCTTGAGCTGCCCGTGCCATTTGTTGTTCAGCAGCTCTGACTTGAGAAATTTCCCAAATGATTGGCTCCCCGGAAGTTCCACACCCAGGGCCTACACTGGTTCTGTGGACTTCCTCCTTGCCTCAGCCTTTCAGATGACACTGTAAACACATCACAGCTTGGCCCCAATTCCACGTGGTTTTGTTCTCATCATCCTGTCCCCATGAACATAGTCTCTCCAGACCACCAATTTTTCACCACAAGGGGAAACAGATGGGTAGGGGGCTGCTAGCAAGTCAGTTCATCAAACTGCAGGTACAACTAACTAAAAGAAGTTGATGCGTGATTTATAGTCGACAAAGTTCTTCCACATCTGTTATTTCATTTATCCTCCCAACAACCTCGTGGTAAATTGAAGAATTAAAAAAAAAAGGATTATTATGCCCATGGAATATATGTAGGCAAAATAAGGTCCAAAGAGTAGATGTGACCTGCCTATGGTTGGTTACACAGCCAGTGAACAGCAGAGCCAAGGTAGACCTGTAGACGACTCCCCAACCATGTGTCATCCCCACCTGCAAAGAATTTAGGTATTCATAAAACCCGTGTAAGTCAGAAGTAAAGTAAACAGAATGTGGAGGCTGTGTTAACCAAATATAAAAAATTGTATTAAAATGCAAACAATTTTTAAAATTATACACATCAAAGGGTTCTACATGTATCGATGATGCTTGGAAAGATGATAACTGACTCGACAACTCATCAACTATCTACAGAGTGCAAATAATTATGCAAGTCAGCATCTGGTAACAGAGATGGATAATGCATGCATCTAACCTCTGGGAATTGAGGATCTAACAAGAAACATAAAGCAAGATACAAATATACCCATGATACCTGACAGGTAATGCCATGTGCTCTAAAGTTGCAGATAAAGTGAAAATCTACCAACAGGGACAGCAGCAGCATTTAAGTTAGGACCTGAAGGGTAAGAAAGCTTCCCAAGGGAAGGTGAAGGAAACTGATATTGCATGTGAAGGGGAAACTGAGGAGGAAAGTTTTCAGGATGAGGAAAATGACATAACTAGCGAGAATGTAAAGTTTTCTTGTTTGTTGGTGGTGCTTGGGATTAAACTCAGGGCCTCAAACATATTAGGCACATACTGTACTACTGAGCTGCACTCGCAGCCCCTGAAGTTATTTTTTAAGAAAGATAAGGCTACAGAGGTGACTGGGGGCAAAAGAGCATTGAACAGCAGCTAAGTAGCATGGATTTTATTTAGTTGGTGGCAACAAAAAGTGGAAAAAGTGTGCAGGGGATTGATACTATCCTAGTGGTGGTCTGCTAAGGTTTACCTCTCAGGGGCATTTGGGATAAGCTGGATTAAAGGCAAGAGGGATTTGCTACATATCTTTTCATTAGTCCAGTAAAGTTTACCGAAGGAGTTAGATTTCAGAAACAACTTCTGAAGGTCCTTAAATGACACAGCACTACTGCACTTAACACAGTAGTAAATGGTTAAAAGTTTGAATTTAATCCCAGGTCTGTCACTTGCCAGCTGTGTGATCTTGAGGAAGTCACTTAACCTGAATTATAGGGTAATGAAACAACTATTTTACAGGGTCATTAAAAGGATAAAATATAACACATGTAGAAAAACCCCTAGTAAATTGCAAAGTGGTACCCACATTGGTCTTTTCTGTTTCCAGGGTTAAAGTGACTTTCCATGGGCTGGTTACAAAGAGGGAGGATGGTAGCAAGAGCCTGACCTTGGGTCTCAGAGGCACTCACCTTCCAGGTCCAGGGCTGCAGCTGCTGTCAAACACCCTTCACAGGAACAGATGGTGCTCACAGTTGGGAACCCTGTCAGTGCCCAAGGACACCCAGGGCCCTGCTGGGTTCCCACCTGCAAGCTCCCTTTCTAGACAACGGCACCTGCACTTGAGCTTCTGGGGCCACTGGTGTCTGCCAAGAACAGGTCATGTCTGCAGAGGGAGCTATGATAAAGCCACAGCTCAATGCCTGAGACTCATGTGTATTTATAATATTAATGACACTCAGTGGGACCCAACAGCATATGAGGTGCTGGGATTACTAAAGAGAACAAGACAGAGCACTGCCTTCTTAAGGTGTGCACTCTAGTGGGATGCAGAGTATCCAGCAAATTATTTCATGTTTTTAATGGCTACTGTGTTTTCTTTTTAAAATTAAAGCTATAATATCTATTAAGGCGGTTTTATATAATAAAAAGTACAAGCTGGGCATAGTGGCACATGCCTTTAATCCCAGCACTCGGGAGGCTGAGGTAGGAGGAGTGTTGTGAGTTCGAGGTCGGCTTGGGCTACAACGCGAGCACAAGGCCGGCCTGAGCTACACATTGCGACCCTACCTCAAAAAACCAGGGCCGAGAGTTTGGCTTAGTGACTTAAGCACCTGTCTGACAGGCGCGAGGTTGTGAGTTCAATCCCTGGTACCGCAAAAAATAATAAATAAATAAATAAATAAAAAGTACAAATCTCAAATGTTCAGTTAGGCAAGTTTTGATACCTACATCTGTTCATGTAACCGCCATCCAAAACAAGATGTGAAATATTTTCCCCAAACGCCTTGTAAGTGCCTCCTTCCAGTTAATCTCCATCCCACAAGGGTAACTCCAGTCTCGTTTTTATCACTATACCTTATAGATTTCCTGTCCCAGAACTCTATATACACAAAACTGTGCAGAATGTACCTATATAAATTTTTATATATTTCTTTTGCTCAGTGTATTATTTTTTTTAGCTCCAAACATGTTTTATGTATCAAAACAGTAGTTTGCTTTTTTATGCGTGAGTAGTGGTCTGTTGTGTGACAGTTTCAAAATTCACTAGGCTTGCTTTAGGTTGTTTTATTTTGTTGTTTGTTTGTTTTGCAATGCTGGGACTCGAACCTAGGGTGTTGTATATACTAGGCAAGCACTCTACTACTGAGCTACACCCCAAGCACACAATTTGCTTGTTCCTCTCTTGTTGGTGGACATTTGAATTGTTTCCCGGTATTTCCCCCCCAAGCTTTTATGAATATTCTTCTACAAGTCTTTTTTGTAGAGATGCACTGTCCTTTATCTTCAATAAGTACCTAGGAATACAATTTTTGAAGCCTAGAGAGATATATGTTTATTTTTTTTAAAAAATCTGCCAAAGAGTTCTCCTTAGTGGTCATACCATTTTGCATCCCTATCAGCAAAATATGAGAGTTCCAGCTGTCATCCTTGCTGACATTTGCATTGCTGTCTTTAGTTTTAGCTCTTCTAGTTGGGGATGATGGTTTTTCATTGTGATCTTAATTTGCAATTTTCTGATGAATACAGTTGAGCCCCATGTCAAATATCTTATTGGCCATTTGTGTATCTTATGCCATGAAATGTCTTTTCAAAGCTTTTGCCATTATTAATTTGTAGGAGTTCTTCATATCTTCTGGATACCAGTCCTTTGTTAGATATGTATAATGAAAATATTTTCCCATTCTGTGATTTGCCTTTCCATTTTCTGAACAATGTTTTGCAAAGAGCAAACATATTTCATTTTGATGATGTGCTTCCTTAATTGTTCGGTGCTTTTTTTTTTTTTAAAGTGTATTTTGTATCTGCCTTAGAAAACCTTGCCTACTCTAAAGTTGCACACGTATTCTCTTACTGCTTTCTCCTAGAAACGCTGTGGTTCCAAATTTTCTACCTAGCCTATGATCATCCTTTCATTAACTTGTATGGAATGAATTAGGAACTGAAGTTTATTTTTTCCATATAGATATTCAGCTGTTTCTCAGGAGCATCCCTCAACCATTAATCAGTGGAAACTGGTGTATAAAAGCCCCAGCTCCCTCAGTCCTCAAGAGGGATACCTCTGAGATTTGTGTCCTATCCTGTTTCCCAGAGTTCCCCAGTGAGATTAAGCTTCAATTGGAATGATTCTTTTCGGGCTAACTTACCTTGTCTCTCTCCCCTACCACTGTGTCCTGGGATCATCCCTCAAATAAATTACTTGCACTTGAACCTTTGTTTCAGGGGCGCTTCTGGGGAAACACAAACGAAGATGGTGAGAAACAAGACCCAGAGCCCCTACCATCATATGTTTAGTTTTAATACAGATACATACAAGCAGATAGTGCAAGAGGCACTGAGGGGAGGGAGATGTCATTGTCACATCCAAAGAAGACTCTCTGCTGCTGACAATTAAGCAGAAGAACAGCAGCATTCATGGTCCAACCTACTGAATGACAGGTGATAATGGGCTAACATATCCTCCTCTTAGGAGACTGTTGCCAGGTAGGAAAACCTAGCCCCTGAAGTTTAAAGAAAAATCTTTTTTATTACTTCATCCCTTTTCCTGTGAGTCTCTATTTTGCAGTTGAGTAGTGAGCATCATACTCAGAGACATGTGCAGGACTTATTTTGTAATCTTAGCGTGCCCCTTTTAAGGCCCACCAGGGACTCTAGTTATCCCTTCTCCCTAGGAATACTGAGTCAGCAAAGGAAATAATGATTTCAGTTTCCTTGAGTTCTCCAGTTGAAAGGATGACAGAGAAATCCATACCTTTGCTTTGTCTGCCATGTCCCACAGCAACAGCACACAGAGTGGCTGGGAACTGCAGCGCATGGTTGGTGGCTGCGGGGTTTCCAGAAAAGCCCCATTCACGTCAGGGAAGCCAGATGAGCTGTCTCCATAATGTCAGGCCTGGGGATGCTGTGTAGGAAGAAGATGTTCCAGTGGAACTTTACCCTCACGGCTAGAAAGCAATTATTTTCCTTTCTACTATGTATCTTTCACGTGTGAAAACCAGCTGTTCTGTTGCAGGTAATTGACTGGATTTCAATGTAACACAAACAATCCCAGCTTGTCCATGGGCTGCTGTTCATTGGCACAACACGAAAAGAGATTAACACTGACTTTCCCCATTTATTAAAAGCAGAGAGAATAATAAGCTATTAAAGAAAACCTTGCCAGAAGGTAAATTGGGGAGCACATTTTATAAAGTTGGGTTAGAATCAAATATAGGAACTTCAAGCAAATCCTACAGAAAGACTACGAACTCACACCTTGAAGAGAAGGACTCCATTTTATTATGTTTACATCCAGAGGTGCTAGCACATGGCAAGTTTTCAGTTATTTTTTAAAAATGAAACCACCGCAAATGTTAATATGGAAGAGAGAAAGGGGATGATTTAAGAATCACTTTGAGAGTGTGAAGGGCTAATAACCCTCTCCCATCCTTATATCCACACATCTTGGAGCTCACATTAAAAGAAAAGAGTACTGTACAGTATCTAAAAACCTTAATTTAGTAGTTGTTATATTGGGAAATACCTAACCTTGACATCTACAAATGCGTAGTCAAACATAGGAGCAGAGACCTCCTTGAAATCTTTTCCAGTTTGATCCATCATTTATCCCAGCATTTGTTGCCCAACCCTGGAGAAGTCTTTTAATTCATCTCTCCGTAGAGTAAGACAGCAGGATTTGCAATTTACACCTCAGAGGATAGATGAAAGCATCATAAAGAAAATGCTTTGTGCTGGCAAGTGACTCAGCAAAAGCATTCTGAGCTTAGTTGTTGAGAATAGTTTGGATAATTTAGGCTCCAGCCCTGGAGACTGCACCTCCAGCAGATGTTACTTTAGGACTGGCAAGGTCTGGGAGGTCAGAATTTTAGGGAAACCCCTGGGAATGAGTGAGTTTTAGCTCAGAGGGAGTCACAATATGTTTCACATGAAAACCCTTTCCTCAGGGAAAATGAAAACTCTTTCTCCAGAAGGGTGAGTTTGTATGGCGTGGTTATGTCCATTTGACTAATTTGACCATTTATCTATTAAGCAATGATTTGTGGGACTTAGAGCCAGCAAGATGACAGAGATAAAAATCTGAAGATGTAGCTTTTTTCAAGTGTTTCTTGAAAATGTTTATA
>RJWM01015462.1:0-15039 GCA_004363535.1 Dasyprocta punctata
TCAAAGTTCCAGAGGTTAAAGATTACTAGAAGAGACTATGGAATCCTAAAAATAAAGAAAAGACATCTAGAATAAATAAGGGAATTATCACATTAATAAAAAGCCAGGTTTCATGAAAAGCAATTTTTAGTTAAGTTATTAATTGTTTTTATGAGTATAAGAAACTTTAAAAAGGTTTAATAGCTGAATATGATAAATTCAAGATGCTAGATGGCTTGTATCTCTGGGGACAAAATTCAAAACAAATTAACTTAATATAAGGAAATAGTAAAATATTTGCAATTTTAAAATATATTACTGGAAGAAGTATTTAAAAATATTAAATTCATATTCACAGTTAGATTTTTAAAAAATAAAACACACAAGAAAATTCCACCATAAAACAGAAATTGGATAAAGTAAAAGCAAAGCAAAAGGAATATCAACACAAAATAGTAAGTATCACATAAAGGTATAAATTGTGAATATCAATAGCTTGACTGAATGGCATGCGCTAACAATCTTTTGCCTTTAGTTGATACCATTAAAAGCAAATTGACAAAATATTTTAACCTAAATGATTTTGCCTATGAAAATAAAGAAAAAGGAAGGCACTCTAATATTATTTGCTATGTAGACTTCATTGTTTTGCATTACAGTAAATATTTAACTGTATGTTCCATATAACAGCAACAGAAGACGTTGTATCAACAGCTTTCCTGTTGTCAAATAATTCCTCACATTATCAAGGGTTCAGAGGGCTCAGTTCATGTTCAACTAGTTCTAAGGAAGAAATAGCCAGGCACAGAGCCTGGAAGAAGAAAAATAATCAACCCATGATAGTGAGGAGACAGGAAGAAATAAAACATGGATCAGGGAAAAGACTGTTTTTCCAAATCACATTTAAAGTGACCTATATTCTCCAGCTAGGTCTCACCATTTAATAGCACATTCACCTATGAACTTATCAGTGAAGTAAACCATTGAAGGAATACAATGCCCTAATAATTCAACTATCATCCAAAAGGCCAACTTCTGAATACATGGGAGTTTGGGGGGACATTTTAGATATAAATCATTATAGACATGACAGTTAAGAAAGGACTAGAGAGAAATAAATATAATTTTGAGGTTTTTAATCCAAAATAAAAATGCTTGTTAATGTATCTGTCAGTAAAATATGTTACAGAGTAGTAGACCAGAAAAGAAGTAAATAAAAGAAAATAAATAAAAACTTTATGAAGAACAATCAAGTATTTTAAGGAAGGTGTACATTGCTGGCAGACTAGTTGATGTCAATTAAATGGTATTTTCTGTGTCTAAAGACTTCAGATTTGAACACTAAGAAGAAAATAGACATGAAAATAATTAAATAAAATACAATACCAGAAGAAATGGTAAAAATGAGGAAGCAGAGAAGGAGACAGAAGGAAGAGAAAGTAACAAACTTTTTAGCACCTAGGGGTTCTCTCTGGATGGCAAAACAGATGAACTTCCTTAATTTTTATTTTTAAATTTTATTTTAAAGAGGATAAAACCAAACAAAATGAAACAGACTAAAGCCAATCAAAACAAAACAATGAAAGTGATACAGGACTTCAAAACAAGATAACAAGAAATGAAAAATAGCTACCATAATACCTCTTGTTATTGTCAAAATAGCTGCCCCTACCACCAGACATAATAAAATCAAACAAAAAGAAACAGATTAAATCAAACAACACAAAGCAATGAAAATGATGCAGAACTTCAAAATAAAATAGTAGGAAATTAACAATGGCTACCACCTTCCCTTTTTATATGTTTCCTCTACTTTCACTTTCACAGTATCTATTGTACATTTGGGATTACACTAACTCCTTCAGTTTTTTTTTTTAACTAGGGAGACAACACAATGTTCACCCATGTGAGTCCAAACCATTTCACCCATAAGCATGACCTCAAGTTGAATCCATTGACCTACAAGAGCCTCAAGATTATACTTCTTTATAGCTGAGTAACATTGTATAAAAATATCGTATCTTTCTTATCCATTCTAAGGTTGAGGAGTAAGTTACCCCTGCTTTTTTTGGGTCCTCATCACATGGAATATAGTCTTTTCTCCTACAACCTTCAATCCATAAATTTCCTTTTGAGTCAAATATGTTTTTTGTGCACAACATACTGGTGGGTCCTGTCTCCCTATCCATTCTGCCTGTGTTTCTTTTTATTGGTGAATTAATGGTTACGACTGTCATACACTGGCTCTTCTCTACTATGCTATCCTCCTGCTCTTAGCCCTCCACTTTTCCTCTTCATTCAATTACCAGTCCTGTTTGGTGATCCTCCTCTGTTACTGTTCCTGGAACTGTGATAATCATTATCTCTCTCTAGAATATACATCTCTCTTTGTAGGGTTGGTTTGATGGTCATGAATTTCTTCAGTTGTTCTTTATCATGAAAGTGTCTCATTTTCCATTAATTCTGAAAGATAGTTTTTCAGGTTACATCAGTCTGGGCTGGAAGTTGTTTTCTTCAGGATTTGAAACACTTCATTTCAAACTCTTCTTGACTTGATGGTTTGTGTTGACAAGTCTGCCATGATTCTGATGGATTTTCCTTTGTAGGTGATCTGTTTCCTTTCTCTGACATCTTTTAATATTCTGTTCTTATGCTGAATTTCTGGGACTTGATTATTATAGGTCTGGGCATAGATTTATTTTGGTTGCCTGTAGTTGGAGTTCTATATGCTTCACTTATCTGCATGTCAGTTTCTTTCCCCATGCTTGGAAAGTTTTCTGCTATTACTTCCATAAATACTCTTTTTATGTCATTTGTGTTTACCCCTGCTTTTTGACTGACACTTGTGAGTTTTAATTATTTTTCTTAGTGTCATCTTGCAGTTGTTGAATTGTTATTTCCTGATTTCTTGCTATTTTTGGGAGGTCTTTCATTTTGCAATCACTAGCTGCAATCTTGTCTTCAAGGTCTGAAAGTCAGCTCAGTTTCTTTCAAGCAGTTTTGATAACTTTCAATGGAGTTTTAATTTCTTGGATATCTCTTTGAATCTGTTTCATGAATTATAATTCCTTCCTATATTTTTCATTCTATGTGTCCATCATTTTCCTGTGCTCCTCTTTTTTATCTATGTCTTCTTTAGATATGCTCAGTAATTTTTTCATAATCTTTGTCATTGTTTCTTTTACCTCAGATATTATTTCTGATCTGATTACTTTTACAGCTTCATGGAGTTGGTTTTTTACTTCAGTTGCTATCCTTTCCAAAATTTCATGCATGGGACTTCCGATTTCTTCCGTGTATATGTCTCCTAGACTTATTCTGTGTGGTTTGGAGGTCAGAGATTGCCTTTTGCTCCTTTGTTTTGCTATTTTCCCGGGTTCCTCTGGATGAGCCAGTTGTGAGTTCCTGGGTGGTTACCCACTGGCTGCCTATCCATGGTGTAGGGGAACAAAACAGGCACCTTGTTTTCTCCTGACCTAGGTTCCCAGGGAGGTGGTGGGTCATGGGGTGGGCTTCTCTAGACATGTGTGGCTACACTGAGACTCCCCCAGTCACAGTAAGCATGACCGGGTGTGGCTGACTGCTCCTCCTGGCCTGTGCTGGTTACCAATCTCTGATGATGCTGGTGGCCAGTGGGCTTACAGGTGTGTGACTGGATCCAGATGAACTTCTTTAGTGTAAATAAACATGATTTAGAGTGTAATGATGAGGAACAACTATGAGTATGCTATCTACTTATCTCTTGTAAATTTAATTATTTGGTAACCAAAAATATAAAATAATAAAAATGTCACATGTATCCACATTCATATCTTACAGAAGTAGAAAAAATCATCTAAAATTTACCTTGAGTAAACAAAAAATCACTGAAAAGAATGAATCTGGAGGTGTCACACTGCTTGATCTCAAAATTTACTACACAACTATAGTAATCAAAGTGTGGTACTGGCCTAAAAGCATAAATCAATGGAGTACACTAGTGAACTCAGAAATAAATCCTTACATATCTGGGCAAATGATTTTTGACAAAGCTGTCAAGATCATACAATGGAAAAATAAGTCTTTTCAACAAGTACCAGAAGAATAAAATTGGACCCTCATTTTAACCACACAGAGAAATGAACTCAATATGGGTCAAAGACCTAACTAAATGTATGGATTAAAGCTGGAAATCATAGGAGAAAATAAAACATAGAGGGAAATCTTCATGGTGCTTGATTCAGTATTTCTTGATTATAACAGAAAATGCATCAACAACAAAGAGGCAATGACTGAGTATAGCAGCACATGCCTGTACTACCAGCCTTGTGAGATCACCCCAACTTCACGTTCATTCTGGGCAGTTTAACAGATTAGCAAGATTCTCTCTCAGACTATTTTTAAAGTAAATTAATGCCTGGAGACACAGCTGCATTGTCAGGACTAGTTCTGTTATTACTGATCAAATATTATTTCCACAATGCAGCAAATTTCAACTATGTATTAATCTAAAAAATAAGATACAATTGTTGAATATTTGTAAGACAAAATCCTTAGCTCAATTCCCAGTGTGTCAAAATAAAGAAATAAAAAATAAGTGAAAAAAATTAAAAAGAGAGAAAACTATTATATATATATATATATATTTCACTGAGGAAGATCTAAAAATGGTCAATAAGCACATGTGAAGATATTGAGAATCATCAATTCCCAGGGAAATGAAAATCAAAAGCACCATGAGTTACCATGCTGTACTCATTAAGATTGTTATTATCAAAAAAAGAACAAAACAAAACCTTAAAAACCACAAAATGACAAGGGTTGGCAAGGTTAAGGAGAATATTGAAGCTTGTCCACTTCTGGTGGGAATGTAAATATGCAGCTCCTCAAAAAAACAGTGCAGTGAGTCCACAATACATTTCTGTTCATTATAAATTACTCTGTCTTGGGTATTCTGTTGTATCTGCAAAAATAGGTTAGGTCACACACATGCTCATCTAAAAGATTTACATAGATTCACAAATACATGTAAATGCAAACAAACATACATATATATTTATATGCACAAGCATATACTATATATATATATATATATATATATATATATATATATATATTTATACATGCACTCATGAAATACAAACACAAAGAGAGACCTATTTTCTTCCAGAAAAATATCTGGTAGACTTCCAAAGGATTAAAATCATGGTTTTTATAGATGAAAGATAGAAAATTGATGGGATTAAGAATCATAACCCAATAGTCAACTAGGGAGTCCAGGCTATCATCCAAAAGTACTTTACTGCTACCTCTGTAGCTTGAATGTGAGAATATCTGTTTCACTGAGGGTTATTGAGGATTATGACTTAATCATATAAAGTCATTAACATGATGCTTGGCATAGAGGACACAGTTAATGAGTGTTAGACATTATTGTTTTATTAGGCATTTTCCCCACAAAATGTCATTATTAAAAATTCATGTGACAGCTCCACAGGAGTCTATAATAATCACATTGGAGGTTTATCAAAAGGAGAACCTTGTACATTTTGAAGATCAGGTATTTTTCTTCCTAGACCAATGTTCTTTGCTTTATAACATAGCGAAGTTTTTCAGGAAAATTACGTTTAGTCCACAGTCTTTCAGTCTGAGTGGTGGAGAAGGTTAGTCTTATGAAAATTTCAAAGTTAGAAGGAAAATTGTGGAAAAGTATCTCTTTGAAGGAATGTAAAAGATGGTATTGAATGCGAGATAATAAAAAAAAGCAATAGCATTTGGTATCACATTTGATTTGCAGGAAAAATAAATGAAAAGGAACTTAAAGATAATGTCAAGATCCTGCACCTATGAAGCTGGTTCTTCAGTGAGGAAAATTGGATAAGGTTTTTCTTAAAAGTGTTGACATTGAAGAGAAGGCAGGCTATTCAAAATCGACTTTTTAAAAAACAATTGGATAGTTTTGATGTGTAGAAAGTTCTAAGCCTCAGCTCAGAGTTTGAATTCACTACATAGAAGCTTTCACAAGTCTTTGAAGATTAATATCAGTTTTCTCAAGTTCAAATGGAGATAATAATTCTTCCTTACTGAAGAAGGTCATTAAGTATCACAAATGGCGTGAAATAGGTAAAATAATTTTGAATTGCAAAAGATCTTCATGTAAGAAATAAATTGCCATATATTTATATATTTCCATAGTTAGAAATTTGCTACCTTTTTCATTTACTGAATATCTAGGATATATTTCTATTTCTGAGCAAGTAGCTCAGACACTAGTATAAACAATATATATTTTTCACACAAATGAATAGATGATTATAAGATGGAGAAATAAACTGAGAAATTAATGTTGACCCATATCTACAATAAATAAAGAAAATTTTGAAAATATTTAGATATGCAAGTGGAAGGATGAATGAATAAGTAAATCTATTACATGTATGCTTATTTTTTCTAAGTGTCTCGTTTTATATTTTTCTTCTATATATCTAATTTAACACTACACTTAAGACTTTATTATCTGGTTTATTGGTATGGAATTATTATTTTTTACCTCTAGTACTATTGTATTAGGCTAATAAGAATGTTGTAGGATCTGTTCCTTGCCCTGGGTTGCTCATTAATGAGACTCCTGTGGGTTTCAGTGCGTAATTATCCATCTTAAGGGAATGAGGTGCTTTTCTGACTGGGATTCAATTTGTTACCACAATGAACTGAAGCATTAGTTCACCTCAGCAGTTCAGTTTTACTTGTAGATGATAATATAAATGACATGATATAATAGTGTTTATTCTCAGTGCATTTAATCAACATTAACTTATTTGTATATAATATCTTTTGTTGACCTGGCTATCCAGTTACTGCTGCGATTTTGAAAAACATTCTTTTGATAATGAAAGCTGGGGTAATTACAGCAGCACAGTAGAATTAGAAACTGGATGAGAATAATACTAACTATCCATGGTACAGTCTCATAGAAAGGAAAAAATCCTTGGAGGTAGATTTAAATTGCAGTAGAACTCTATTCTGCAACTGTGGTTATTAGTTGTATTTAAGGAATCTGGCGATCATTTTCTTAGGAAATCCATTAAAAACATTGTTTGGGAATTTAGGTTCACAAAGTACATTTACTGTTTAAAAGATTGGAATTATGGGTAGTTTGAAATAATCAACTCCAGTTATAATATGAGATAGTTCAATTTCCAATTATGCTGCCAGAAATATACAGTATTGAGAAAAGAAATCATTTCATACCTATTTAACTCCCTTCTGGAAAGTAGAATTAGGTTTTCTTCTGGTCCTTAGAGTTCAGTAACAGCTTTATGGAGAATGACACAGATGTTAATACTCTAATTCAAAGATCGACTAACTTTTTATGTAAAAAGATAGTTGTTACAGTACAGTGGTTTAAGAAATGCAATTGAAGATATATAGGTATTATACACAAGTGAGAAAACAATTTTCCATAATTTTGTTGATAATTTCAAAAGAAACATAATAAAAATAGTTGGTACTATTTTGTAATTCAGGCAATATTACAAGTAATATTTTGATAATTACAGCTTAAAATTAACATTTCTTATTGTCAAAATCAGTTGTTAATGTTCAGCCAGCAAAGGAGATTTTCTGTATTTCATCCTTGAATATCTCTTGACATAGATTGGCACTGGCAATAACTCATGGCACTCCATGAGTTATGATCCTAATGAAATATTTATTACTTAAAAAATGTATGGAATTCTGTCCAATTATGCTCTTGATATTTTCCACTTAACATATAATTACATTGCAGATTCTTCACTTCAGACTGAGTAGGATGGAAATTCCTCAACTGCACAGTTAAATGATAATTGAAATTTAAAATTTCCTTTATACTTGTATTTAAGTTTGAAAATGCTGCTGGAAATACACTTAAAGTTTATAAATTACAACTATTAAAAGTTTTGGTGACTGTCTTGGTTGCTTTTCTCTCATTGTTGAGACAAAATACATAACACTCCAAATTAAAAGAGGAAGGGTTTATTTAGCTCACAGTGTGTAGAGGTTTCAGTCCCTAGTCAGCTGGCTCCAAGGCAGGGTGGCATGGCAGAGGTGCAACAGTTTATGGTGGCAGAAGACAGCAAACGCAACAAGAGCAAATAGGGAGAAGTTTGGGAGAACAAGCCTCTCTCCTTTCCTTATATTGTATGCAGGCTACCTACCCCAGGGTGGGTGTAGCACTCACACCCATAACCACAGCATTGGACCATGAATCAGTCATGAACAGTAGAATCCAATCTCTGTGACTGTGTGAGGGTTTATGGGGACATCTAGAAACAAACCATGGCAGTGGCAGTGGCTATTTCTTATGTTTTAAATTTTTTTTGATATAGTAGACATATAAAGCAGTATGATTTGCTTGTGATCCAATAAATAGTTAGCTGTCCTTGTATTAACTTTAGCATGGTAAATTTTTCTCCTATGATAACCACTGTTTCCTTTGTTATTTTAGGTTGATATTTTCAATTCTTCCGGGTATCCTATGTTGAATTCATCCAAATATTCTGCAGCAACAACTAATTCCCATAGCATGGCTATGTTATTAACATAGCCATCCGATGTATACAGTAATAGTTGAAGGTGATTTTCTCCTTCAGAAAGATTTCAGTTTCAGCCCTGAGTGTAAAAAACAGTCTTGAATTTTTATAAACATTCATATATAAGTATTTGTGTGGGCATAAGTTTTCAAAAACACTAAGATAAACATCTAGGAGTGCCATTGCTGGGTGAGTGGGAGGTGATGTGTCATTTTTAAAGAAACTGTCACATTGCCTTCCACTATGGTTCATTCTCCCAGAAATGGTTGGAAGTTCCTATTGCTCAACATCCTTGTGAAAAATTATTGCTGTTCAACTAATTGTCATTACTAGCATATAACAATCATTCTAACCTTTGATATTGTTACACAAGGACCTTGGTAAATTCACTTATTAGTTCAGGAAAATTTTTAATAGCTTCTAAGAAACGTCTTTATATTTAATCATATCATCCTTAAATAAAGATCATATTATTCATTCTATTCCAATCTGTGTGCCCTTTATTTCTTTTTCATAATAGGAATTCCAGTGTGACGTTAGTACCTTGTGTTTTAATTCATTGGGTTTTTGGCTCTCAATATTCTTACCCTGTTCAAAACTGATCTTGCCAAAAGGTTAATAGTCTTTTATTTTCTTTCAACATTTTTGTCTGCTTCAATCAAATCTGATTTAACTGATTCACTTTTGGTAGACCACTTTTCTTCCTTTGCCAACAAATGAGTCGCTAATGGTTTAAAAGCATCTCTGTGTGTGCATGTGTGAGCGTATGTGAGAATGAATGCTGCTGTGATGACATAACCCACTTCATGGTCACTAATTTTTGTAACCACCACTGTAAATTGGTGCTATGATGATGAATAATCAGATAATTTCAAAGTATTTATATGATTTAGTATAGCTATAGTCATTACATATTTTAAACATTTAATAAATTCTATTTGATATATTTTGCTAGCAAAATAAGCCACATTCCACTGTGTTTTAACACAGTAGAAGTCTAATTTTCTATTGCTTCAACTCTGTAAAGTGGATATGAATGGTCAATAAAAAATACTAATAAAAAGTCATAGTATGGAGATAAATGTGACACTTGGAATGCTTTTGATCTATAACTGCAACACTGTGACTTACAATATCCTGAGTATCACTGTGAAGCAAAGCCGCACATGGAGTATCTAATGCAATAACTCAACTTTGCTGTAGTGCAAAATCACCTTAGTTACTATGTAAATTGATGAGAATGGCTATGTTTCTACAAAATATTAGGGGTACTTAGATAAGAACTTCACACAATGTTCACATATCCTAAAGTGTTGCTCTTCCTTTTATGCATTTTTCAAGCCATTTATAAATACTAACACCATGCTTATCTCTCAGATATTTTAGAAAACAAAGGACAGTGTGGATTTGATATATTGACTATTGTTTGCTGATCCCTATTCTTTTATGCAGAGATATAAACTGATGGCTGGAACAGTCCTGTGCCATATGTTCTTCTGAGAGAGGCCAAGATATGTGATTGGGTTCATGAATGTGTGTATGTGTATACATGTATATGTGTAATGGCTTGTGGCTTTAAATGAGGGCAATCATATGGCATGTGTCCCTTAATATGTTCATATGAGTATGTATGTTTTTTATCAGGTATGTCTGATCATGTGTGTTAAGAAGTCCAAAATAAGTCTAGTCTTTTTTTCTTTAAAGTGTATGCATTGGCACGTCAATAATTTAGAAACATCAATTTTAGTTGTTTCTTGATATCAGGGTCTATATTATACTTTGTTATTCTATTACAAAATAGTCAACATATGTCTTTTTCAATGACATTACTCTTTTGACCAATTAACTAGCCAACTGAATTGTCACATAAATATTCATAAATTTATACCACGGTTAGTGCCAAAATTTAAACACTTTTGCTACCCAAACACTCCTATACATCTTGTTTTACTCTAAATCTTGTTAAAAAATATTACATTAAAATGTATTACTTTTCTTAAGAGTGTAAGAATTTGTCAGTTAGTCTCAATTTTGTTTTCAATTTCTAACATGCTATTTAACTTTTTTAATATTTGGGATCACATGTACAAAGAGGGAAAATATCAAGCATAAAAAAATTTTGGCATTCTATATGACTGCATGCAGGGGTGGGGCAGGTGAACAGGTTGGCACACATTTACTTGCTGATTCCGTATAAGAAATTCACGGGACACTCAGAAAATAGTATGTGTCTCAATCTACTCAGCTGGAAAGTTAGATTTTAGAAAATGGCGTGCAGAGAGAATATAGGAGGTATGATGCCTGACAATTGAAGTGGACTGTGGGAGACTCCCAACACATTACACCTCTCAAATGATGAGCACTCCAAGTAATATAAGAAGGAGAGAAAGGTTATTATCAAACAATGTCTTAGTCAACGAGAGTGTTTCCTGCTGTCTGTGGACACGGGGATGAGAAAATATGAAGCGCTGTTTGCTCTACGACATTTAGAAGTAATTTTATCATAAAATTTTCTTCTGTCCTGTAAGCTGCCACAAAACTTCCACCAGGCAACAAAGCTTTGGGGAAAGGAACAGTCACTGGGCATATTATGTATAAATTCTCTTTTAGTGATATTATTATCCTTTATTCAAAATCTAATTATTTAATATTTGTTAGATGACATTTGGAAAAAATCTGACTTCCATTTATACAGAATATGTTTTACTATTTTATTTCTAAGGAATTATTTTGAAAAGAAAAGATTTTCATCTTTTAAATAATTAGAGCATTGTTTTTCTTATGTTGTACTTTCAGTCATATGTAACAAAATAGGGAGTTCACTTGATAAGTAATCACTCATAACTTTCATTTTTCCCAAATATTTTGCCTTGTCCAAGGAAGACACTCATGCTTATTATTCAACATTTAAATATAAAAGAAACACCTGCCTACCAAACATATGTATGTGGCTATCTTCCTTAAAGATAATAAAAGGAATTAGCCTTAGATACAATAAATCAATAAATCAATTCTTGCTTATAACTCGAAATGTTAAATATTACACATAGACAATTAAATACTCTGTGGTAAAATGAAGAAAATCCCCCATCTATGATTGTGAACTGTACTTATGGCTACTAGAATTGTTTCTATGCTAAAATTACCAGTAATATAGACCTTTAGATTCTGCAGAAAATAAATTCTGAATTGCAGCTGCAGGTAGCTATTTATTTCCAATTCTATTTAGGTATGAGATCTAGTTCTGTTTCAGGTGAAAGCCAAATAAAGTTAATATATATTTCTCAACCCCCAAATTGCTCAAACGAGTGATTTTAGTGACCTTGGCAGTGCATAAACATTGCATATCTTCAAGTTTTTAGCATCCTTAGGAAGAAAGGAAATGGAAACAGCAGAGTCTTATAAATCCTGCACTAGATAGTTAGCTCCTAGATCGACCAGACTTTTGATGTTTTGATGTGGGTAACTTGCCCTCCTCATCCCGAGAGAACCTTTGCAATCAACCATTATTTCAGAAACACACTTAACCTAATTGCTGAGTCTCTGAGTCTTGTTCTTTAAATCTCTCAGTCTGACATGGAAAATAATTGGAGATTACAACAAAAATTAAATGAATTTATAAATATCTAGTTTGCATTTACATACTTGATCTTAACTGAACCTAATTATAAGTTTTCTTTCTGTTTATAGATAAGGACATTTTCTTTTAAAGCTGTTAGATTTTATCATCTGTATAATGCACATTTTTCTTCTTTATATTATGAAAACATCCATATGGATATATATGTATTTGCTTTTCAGGTGTCAAAATTTGTTGATAAATATACAATTTATAAGAAACATGTAAGTGGCAAGTAACCAACTGTAGCTGTTAAACTACTATAGAACTCAGATAATATATACATATTCTAGTGAATAAAACCAGTGGTCCAGCATTCAAGTTAGGCATGAAGTAGTTCAAAAATCCTAGTTATAATGACAAGACCAAAAAATTAAAAAAAGAAAAGAAAAGAAAGAATTTAATGAAAATTAAAATAATTTAATTTCTTGATTATTCAGTCAAAATTCTTGTTTGTTTGTTTTGAGACATCTTTTCACTATGCAGCTTAGGCTGGTTTTGAATTCACTTCGTAACCTAGGCTGGCCTAGAATATGCAGTGATCCTCCTGTGTCACCTTCCAGAGTGCTGGGATTACAGGCATGTACCACCACACCAGGCTCAAAATTCTTTTTATTGGAATTATTTCTTTTCCCAACACATTCCTTTTCCAGTTCAATGTGATGAGGAGGAGTGAATTTTCATGACATTAAATAGTTTGATTTGATTAATTGTGTCTCTTTCTCAATATATTATCTGCTTGTATCAGGCTTACACTGGCGATATATGGCACTAGAATAACTACTTTAAATGGAAAGGATTTAATACAGGAATTAAGTTTATACAAACTCATGGGAAGGCCTGGAGGGTAGGTTAAAAAGCCTCAGAAGTAACCCACAAGGAGAATACCTATCTCTGTTATAATCAAGAATCGGCAGCATTGTCATTACTACTGAGGGCTCCAAGAATATATTATTTTAGCTATGTAATCTTTAGATCAGAAAACTATGTACTGTTGGCCTCAAAGCTACATTGACATCTGTTATACTGGCACAGGCAAAAGTGAATAGCCTGACCCCTCTCCATATTCTGAACTTAATTATAGGACACTGTGCAAATGTTTGAGAAATACCCAGAACCTTTATAACTGTGTCAACAGTAAACCCGTGGCCTTCATTATTACTTCTTGTTCCAAATATCACATTACCCTATCTAAGTAAGACTAACCCCATTAAAATCTCTGTGTGCCAAATAGCCAGAGAAGTGTAGAACTTAGGTTCTCAGCCTCAGGAATGTCAGAAAGCACAAAGAATAGAAGGTGGAGCAGATACTGTTAAAAAATGCACTGTAGCTTCCACTATACTTCTGTTTGTCCATTCGCTGATCATTTATGCTTCCCTTGTCATTACATATGTCCAAACAACAATAACTGCAATAACTAATTTTCATCTAATTCAATGAAATCGATCTCTGGTGATATTTTTCTTATTGGCATTTCTCTTATCTGGTGATATTTCTCTTTTCTGGGTGATATTTATTCTTATTGTCATCTACTGACCTTCCTATCTATATTCCTATCTGACATTAGCAAAGAGCAATACTTCATATGAAATGGGTGAAATGGATGGAAAATTGGAAGCAGATTTCCATAGACATAACTACAGAGGGAACCATAAACACACCCTTTGTTGATTCCAGCGGTAACAAGATGGAAGGCTGAAGAGTCTACTATGAAGACTGAAGAGTCTACAACGAAGACTGAAGAGTCTATGACGAAGGCTGAAGAGTCTACGATGAAGGCTGAAGAGTCTACAACAAAGCTGAACAGTGTATGCCAGAAGCCAGGTGACGACATCCAAGCTGAAGGCGAAAACTGGAGCTCCTCCGAAGAAGCGGCAACCAGTCCCTCCTCATTCACCTTTTATAGTATACAGGCTGCTCCCTTGGGGTGGGAGGTAGCACTCACACCATCTGACTGCCCTCTTCTTACATGAGTTGAGGATGTTTACAAAGTAAGAACTGTGGCTCCCTGCTGAGTCTCTCAGTTAAACTTTTGACTTTCTCAAATTGACACAATGACCAGGTAACTGCTTGTGCTGTACACCCAGGATGTAGAGCTGCTGAGTTATTTAATTAAGCTTCTAGACTTCTCAAGTTGACACCGTGTATAAACCATAACAGTGACCTTGCCTCTCTTGATTGCTGAAAGGGTACCTGAACCTCTAGATTTGGTAATTTTAGGACATGTCCTAAAGGATTCTCTCCACCCCAGATTCATGCATACTTATTTTGACACATACCTAAGTACTTGTGTGTGACTTCCTCTGTTTCTGTGAGTTCAATTATTTTAGACTCTCATTAATTGGGATTTCATATGTCTGACTTATTTCACTTAGTGTGATGTCCTTCATGTACATGGATGGTGTTACGAATGATGGGAGTTTGTTTCTAAGACTTTACAATATTTCATGTGTTAGAAAACACTCGTATGATAAAGGCAGTAATCAGTCTTAACAAGCTAATCACCTCTTAAAGTTCTCACCACTGCTTAACATTGTTATATTGGAAAACAATTTCAACACTGAAGAGGACAAACTATATTCAAACTATAGCAAGTTCCTTTTATCCATTATAAAGGGGGGAAGTAAATTTCTTATTATATTGTATTTTTACTTTATCCTTCAGATCGATCAGCCTTGGCCTTATATACTTAGTGCTCTGATTTTGATACGCATGTATGTATAATTTTTAGAACTTTATGGAATTCATCTTTATATCATTATATACTTTGTTAATTGTGAGAGTTTTTGGCTTAAAGAATATTTTTCTAATGTACGCATAGTCATCTCTGCTATGTTTTGGTTATCATTTGCATAGAATTTATTTTTCTATCAATACCTTCCCTTTTAT
>RJWM01015462.1:15139-47878 GCA_004363535.1 Dasyprocta punctata
TAATTTTATTTGAGCGAAGAAAAACAAAACAAACAAAAACTACAACAACAACAACAAAAAAACGACATATATAGTAAAAACAACAAGCAAAAGAGACAAGCAAACAACTAGAGTAAATACACAATATTGCAGGTTTACAAAACCGGAAGATAGAAGCTTGACAATGGTTGCAATTTGCGCATCGTTATCTTTAAAATGAATACCTTCCCTTTTAGTCTATATTTGTCACCAAATTTAAAGTGAGTTTTTTGTAGATAGCATATAATTGAGATTTGTCTTTTAAATCCAGTTAGTCACTTTATATAATTTGATAAGCAATTTAATCCACTTTCATTTAAAATACTTATTGTTAGGGAAGGACTTACTATTACCATATTTTTCATTGCTACATATTTTGAAGTTTTTTTTGTTATTCTCTTTCTGCAGCAATCATTTATTTTTAATGACATGTTGAAATTATATTTTCAATTTTTCCTTTAAAGTATTTTAAAAACTTTTTATAGTTTGTTTTTGTGATAAATGCAAGGCTTATAAAAATTATTTTATTGTTATAATGATATATTTTAAAATAATGAGTTAAATATAAAAGTATACTTTTACTCTTTATACACATAGTCTAGAAGTTAGAATTTTTTCTTATTATATTGTCATCCATTAACGCATGACTTCTCTATTGAGCCAGATAAACTCCCTTCTTTTAGTTTTTCTCAGAAAATCCATGCTCCTGGCTTCTCCAAACTTCTGGAGTCTCCACTGCACCTTCAACTTCACGCTCATGGATTTAAACACTTCCCTCTCAGAGACACACTGCCTGGTCTCCCAGGTCTTCTGTAATCTGGGTAGAATCCTTCCTGACCACACAACTCTTGTGTTCTATATGCACCTAAAGCCAGTACCATGCAGATGATGACAAGGTCTGTTGCCAACTGGAGCAGTGGACAGGCTTCCTTCTCTGTTGGCTGTAGGGGTTGATTGTCTTGATTCACGAGCACTCTGAACCCAATACTGAGGGACAAATTCTCTAGGCCACCACGGTTCTGTAACATGGTGCTTTTAGGCCTCTCTTTTAAAGGCAAATTCTTTCACCCTTTCAACCCTGAGGCTGCAAAAGTTGGAGTCCCGCTGATTCTTGTGATAGCCTCAGGCCATCTTTTCTGTTGTATTCTTCTGCAATACTTGTCTTTTCATTGCTAGTCTTTTAAGAAACCAATTTCTCCTTTGTTCTGTCTTTGCAGGTCACAACTTTATTTGAGTTTCCTTTCTGGCCAAACTCACAGCTTTTTAAATCATTCTGCTCGGCTCTTTGCTCTTGATTCTCAATATAAATCTCAATGAAATCTCCCCACAGTAGCCATTTCACAACTTCAAAATCAGACTGCCTTGAAATTTCTTCTGCATGGTGAGTTCATCTGCTGACCTTAGTCTCAGTTCCAGGCAAATCTCTGGACATGAATAAAGTGCAGACAAACTTTCTGCCAAACAATAACACACATGGCAGCCAATGCAGTTCTTCTCAGCAGAAAACTCCAAGGCTGCTCTTTACTGGTGCCTTAGTTACTTTTCTCATTGCTGACACAAAATATCCAACAGTCATATTTAAAGAAAATGTTTGTTTTGCTCACATTTTGTGGCATATTCAGTCCACAATCAACTGGCCCCAAGGCCAGGTGATGTAGTAGAGATAACCATTCATGGTGGTGGAAGATTGCACAAGCAACAAGAGCAAATGGGACAGAGCAAGCCTCCTTTCCTCTGTTACTTTGTAAGCAGGCTAGCCACTCTAGGGTGGATGTTGTACTCACACCATCTCCATGCAGTCCTCTTGCTCAGGCTGAGGATATTTACAAAGTGAGAAAGACCCAGGTCCCCTGCAAAGTCACTTAGTTAAGGTTCTAAACTTCTCAAATAGACACAATGAATCAGCTATCACAACATCCTAAGACCTAAACAGCCCAGCAGGGCATGTCCTCTATACCCCAGGATGCAGAACATTTAAGTCACTTAGATAAACTTCTAAATTTCTCAAGTTGACACAATGTATCAACCATTACAACTTGCAAAATTTCTATCAGCATTCTGATCTTCTGACCTCTGAACAGACTCCTTCATTAAATATCACCTAAGGTTTTCCAGATCTGTTTTTTCAGTTGGCATCTGAACGTTTCCTAACTCTTTTCATTCCCACAAGCTAGCTCAAAAGGCCCCTAAACCACATGGTCAAGTTCAGGAACTGCAACAACTCCACATCTCTGCTACCAAAATCTGTTTTAGTTACTTTTCTTTCATTGATGAGACAAAATACTCAATACCTAAAGTTAAAAGGGAAAAGTTCAATTTAGCTCACAGACTGAAGAGGTTTCAGTCCACAATCATCTGATTCTAATTCAGCGTAGCTTGGCAGAGGCACAACACATGAAAAAACCAGTTTATGCAAAGCAGAAGAGAGCAAAATCAAGCAAGGAAGGGAGAAGACAGGCCTCTTTCTGTTCCTTATATTTTATCCAGACTTCCAGGATTAGAGCAGTGCCAAACAAATCATTGAATTTATTTAGTAATCACCCTCCCTTAATCCAAGAATCACACCATGATTCAATCACACACTATAGATTCATTTAACTATGAAAAAGTCCCACCAATGACTGCATGAGGCTTTGAGGGTACATCTAGAGATAAGCCATAGTACGACTGAATGAGCTTGAGGTAGGGAAGGCCTGTGAGGAAAAAGTGAAAGGATGAGGAGCAGTATAAAGTCATTAGGTACACACTGGAAACTATGTGATTCAGCGTGCTGAGATCTGCTAGGATAACTAATGAATGTCAAATGGCTAAGCCTAGAGAATAGCAGAGACTGACATCTAATGGGTAATCTTAAGTGAACTAGAGTAGAAAAACTAGGAAAGCAAGCTGAGAAGTGTGAAGCAGAATTGTAATGCTGGTGTAAACTTCTGGAGTGCCTTCTTGCATACCCTGTCCTGTGGTCTTGCTTGAGTAGGATGGGCTTCCTATAAGGATAGTATCTTAAGGGTCATGACCATATCACACATTTCATTGTGATCTTCAGGCAACCTTAAACATTTTATGTTCTACTACTTGTTATTGGTAAATAATGTTTTTCCATGCTCCCCCTTTCTAGTTTGTCTTTTGACTACAAGGTATTTGAGTGTGCTATTTGCAGTAAAAGTTTCAACCAATAAGTGCATATATTGCTTCATATATTGCATATAATGCTTCAATATAATGATTTCCATGCTTTTTCCATATTACAGGCATGTTTTTTATAGTTAGAAATGTAGAAAATATAAACTTGCAAAAAGCTTCATATTGGTAAGACATTTTCACTTTTATTACCAGTATTTCTATTAAATGAAAACTTTAAATGCCTGCTCCTTCTTGACTAATTCATATTCATTTTTTTATTATTAAACTTTTGCCACACAGATTGATCTTCATCCACAGAAGCAAATTTATATAATAGCTTGGTTGGTGATATATAGTAATTTTAAAGCCACTTTACACAGGACTTCAAAAATAGTTAACCAACTTCCCTTTCAAAATATAATTCTCCATGTGTAGACTAAGTTGATGTTAAATGAACATGATAGGGCAGTTCTTCACATAACTTAGTCTCGTACTAGACAAAACAATGTTTTATGTAATTACTGTTATATATTAATAACTGCTCCTTGTAATATATCTTTTCATTATAGTGTCATTGCAAGAGCCGTTTAGACAAGGCTAAAAATCCACAAGATGACATCAGTTAATACAGTGAAGACAGCTTCAAATGTAGAGCATTCACACAGGAGACAATGTATTGTAATGGAGATTTCCGTTTCATTTTCAGCAGAGAACAGCCACTGCCTTTTGTGATTAGATAGACATATGGATATATGAAAAATTATAGGAAGCATAGAGGACATGGTAATCTAATGAGAGTTCTGACCGAATGTTCTAACCTATGAAATTATCAGTCTGTAACTACATGCTTAGAAGTTATGGGCAACATTATCTTGCATTATATCAGTAAGTACATTAAAGGAAATAGCTCAAAAGAATAAAATTAAGAAAAGAAAAAAATGACTTTTACTTTAAAAGCTTCTTTTTAGGAATGGTAGTTTTTCCCTAAACCATCTTAATTTTAAAGTGCCTGTAAGGACCCAGAGAGTGGCACTAAAAGTAGCTAAAAGTCTCTTAAGAAGTACTCACTTTTCAAAGCTATTGCTGAGATTCATGTTAAATGTGTGCAAAGAAAAAAATATGTGAAGAATTATTTTAGTAATCTTGATTACTTTTTCTCTATTGAATTTTTAAATTTTTTTCTCTCTCAAAGTCCATATGAATAAAGAAATAATTTTAAATTAAAAATTATTAAAAGGAATATATGTTTCACTGAATATCTTTTTAAGTTCTTTAAAGAAAAACATTAAGTCCTAGTATATATTGCAATATAAAATATTCTTTTTTAGCTTTTCCACAGCATAGCTCAAGTAATTCAGAACTTCTTACTCTTTAAGATCTTAGGAAAGAATGTTGCAATACCCAACACGTTATTGGTTACTGGATTATATGATAAAATAATTACCTATTCAGAGGTGTATGCATTCTGCAGTACACTTAAAAATATGTAATTATACAGTATCATATGCACAAATTTGTTGTTAGTGAATGATCTGTTAGAGTAATTGAACAGCAGAAAATATCACAAAAAGTACATAAACATAAAATGAGTGGTGGAGGTATAAAGTAAATTCAACATCATTTTATAATACAGTATTCTTTAATATTTGAGATTATGTGTTAGCTCACACCACAACCAAAGTAGGCATGTCTGATGCTATAGGATAACCAGCACAAGTAGCAGAAGTAAAACATCTGTTCTTGAATATGAAATTTGTAAAACTATACTATTTGTTACAGTTTGTGTCTAGGTGTCCTCCCCATGTATCACGCAGTCATAGGGCATTTAAGGAGAGGGTGAACCTAGAGTGTGTGATGCTGGGAATAAGGGTGTGTGATTACCATATTAGTCTATTGATTGGTTTGGCACCGTCCTTATCACAGTAGTCTGGATTAGATAAAAGAGCAGACACAACGTTATGATCCATTGTTGTTTTTGCTCTCTTCTGCCTGCCATGAACTGTTCTCTGCAAAACCATCTTGCCTTGGAGTCATCCAATTGTGGACTTGAAACCTCTACACACTGTGAGCTAAATAAGCCTTTTCTCCTTTAACTTTGACTGTCATGTATTTCCTCTCAGCAATGAGAAAAGTAACTAAGACAGAATTTGTACCAGGAGCAAGATTGTTGCTGCGACTATACCTGGTATGTTGAGGAATCTTTGGGAATGGGTTGTGGAGAGAGTTTGAAAAGTTTCAAAGATGCTGGCTGAAAAAGCAGTTACTGTTATGCCTTAAGCTATACTATGTGGAAGATTTTGATCAGAGTTCAGAAGACCAGAAAGCTGAAAAATAGCAGGCTTGGTGGTTACTGTTGGGAAGAAAGACTGTATTGGTGGTTGTACACCAGAATATGTGAGTTATGCCTTGGCAGAAAGTTTGTCTGCATTTTGCCCATGTCCAGATACTTTGCCTAAAACTCAGATTAAGGGCAGCAGACTAAATAATCTTTCAGAAGACACTTCAAGGCAGTTGAATGTTGAGGCAGTGGCATGGTTATAGATAGAGAATTATAGTCAGATATATACTGACAATAAACAGCAAAGATCCAAGAAAAATGTTTTAAAACATTGTGTGGCCAGAAAGGAAGTTCTGGTAAACTGTGGATTGCAAGGATTGAGAAGAGGAGAGCTGAGAAGGAGCAGGAGAAAGGAAAAATGGCCTGAGGGCATCACAAGAACCAGCAGGACTCTACCCATTGCAGCCTCAAAATTTAAGATTTTTACTTTAAGGAGAAAGTTCAACAACAGTATGATTCAAAATAGTTGCAACCTAGAGAAGTTGTTCCTTAGGATTGAGTTCATAGGCACTTGACCCCTACAGCCACTATTGTTCCAGCTGGCAGCGCAGCAGACCTTGGCATCATTTGCATGGTGCTGGCTTTAGGTGCATACAGAACACAAGAGTTGTGTGGTCAGGAAAGCTTCCACTAAGATTTCAGAAGGCCTGGCAGGCCGAGTAATGTGTCTCTGAGAGGGCAATGTTTGAGTGTGAAGCTGAAGGTGCAGTGGAGACTCCAAAATTTTGTAGAAGCCAGGAGCATGGATTTTCTGAGAAAAACTAAAAGGAGGGAGTAGATGTGTCTCAAGAGAGAAGCCATGAGCACTACAACCATAGAAGTTCCATAGGGGTGGGGCTACCAAAGGTATTTGGAGTTCATATCTTGCCACAGATTGCCTTGAGTGATGGACAAGGAACTATGGACCTAATGTTTTCCCTGCTGGATTTTGGTCTTGCTTTGTATTAATTCCTTTGTGTCTTCCTGTTTGTAACTTTTGGAATGGTAATGTCTATCTTGTGCCATTGTATGTTTAAAGGGTTTAATTTTCTTTAATTTCATACAAGGGCTCTCAGCTAAGCAATTTCCTTAAATCTCAGAGGAAACTTGGGACTTGGACTTCTCAGCAATGCTGAAACTATTAGAATTTTGGCAACTCTTAGAGATGGACTAAATAAAGGAACGTGCATGAGCCTTTGGGAGCTAAGGAGCAGAATGTTATGGTTTAAGCATAGATATTCCACCAAAGAATCATGCAGTTATACATGGTTTTATTGCAGAGATGGCAGAATTTAGAATGTGTGATGCTGGAATTAAGAGTGGGTGATTACTAAATCAGTCCACTAATTGCTTTGTTAATACCTTAATCTTTGTAGTCTGGATAAGATAGAAAGTGCAGAAAGATGCTGTAAAGGTGTCTTGTTGCTTACACTGTGTTCTGCCTGCCATGAACTGTTCTCTGCAAAGCTACCTTTCCTTGGAGCAAACTGATTATGAACTAAAACCTCTGCACACTCTAAGTTGAGTAATTCATTCCTCTCTTAATTTTGTGGATTGAGTATTTTGTCTCAACAGTGAGAAAAGTAATTAAGACACTGCTCAAATTTTTGAATAAGAATTGATTTACAGATTCCACATTTTCTCTATCTCTTTGTACCACTACTTTCATCCTTTTCCATTCTTCTATTTATGAATTAATTCATTTAGCATACATTTTGTGAGCTTAATAAACCAAGCATAGGGTAAGTTGCAGAAGATCTCAGATTCTTTTTGTAAATCAAATTCCATTGCAGTGTGACAAAGCAGTGAAAACAAAGAAAGAAAGAAAAAAAAAATCAGAATGTGTTTGTGCCAAGGAGAAAACAGCATAATCTTCTATGGTAGACAATGCTTGGTTTTGGAGAAAGGGTACCATGGAACTTAAATAAATAAGATGATGAGACAAGACCTTTTTTGAAAGGATACCTGATCTTAACATTGAAAGATGAGAGAAAGCTAAATGCCTAAAACTAAGGGAATTTTCAAGGTATAAAGTAGCAATAAGCAGAGCCCATCCTGGGAACAATACAGATCAGTAAGTCTCCAGCCTCAGTGTGCAAAATGTAGACAAGTTATAAAAAGGGGAGAAAGAGGCTGGAGGTTCTGAGCTCCTCCCAGCCAGGAGTAAGGCCCCACCACCCTACACAGTGGGGAGTGCGCTCTGGCTAGCCCCACACTCCAGAGACCCTGAACTCCTCATAGACAGATGCAAGGTCCCAGTGGTACCACACTCTGGGGCACACTTGGCCTATCTGCCTAGCACTGGAGGCTCTCAACTACACCCAGCCAGGCACAAGACCACAGCACCACACACTAGGGGTGCATCTCTAGCAGCCACCTGGGATGCAGAGGTTCCGAACTCCACTCAGCCAGTTTCTAGGCCCCAGCAAAAAGTTCCAGGGGTGTGCCCCTGCTAGCTGCAGAGAGGATATAAATTCTGCCCAGTCCAGCATCCCAGAGTAACCCAACAAAGTACATCAGGGGATCACATGGCCAGCCTCACAGGCCACAATGTTCTGGCACCATAGTTTTGGGGTGTGCCCCGACTAGCCACAGGGATATTGGAGGATTGACACTCTACCCAGTGCAGCATTCCAGTGAAGCTCATAGGGAGGCTGCCTGGCCAGTCACATAGATCCCAAAGGAATATGACAAAACAAAAGAGCAAGATGCAGTCTCAGTCCTCCAGCTCACCTAGAACAAACCCAAGAGATACTGAAATGGAAGACAGTGGAAATTGCACATCTGAACTTTCTGAAATGACAGCAACTGAAGTAAAGAAACAACTCCACGAAGCTATAGAGGAAATCAGATCAGAATTAATCTCTCAGGTGAAAAATGAAATGACAAACATTATGAAAGAAGTGCTGTGTGTACCTAAAGAAGATCAAGATAAAAAAAATAGAGGAACATAAGAAAATGATGGAAAATTTGAATGAAAAATATAAGACAGAATTAGAATGCATGAAACAGATTCAAAGGAATATTTAGAAAATTAAAAATTCCACTGAAACTTGGCAAAACTGTGTGAATGAAGCTGAACATAAACTCTAAGACCTTGAAGATAGCAGAGAAGCTTATGACAACGAAAGAAAAGATCTCTTCAAGATAACAAGGAACCAAGAAACAACTCGGCTATTAAGAAATAATGCATTGAGACTTTCATAAGTAAATGGACTCGACTTGAGACCATACTCATACATGAAATAAATCAAACTCACATGTGTGAATACCATATTGTCTCCCCAGCGTAAGAAGCTGAAAAAGTATATATGATCCAAAATCTACAATAAATACTGTGTAATTGTAAGAAACCATTCATAGAGGAAAAGTAATTGGGATATTGGAAAGGAGGAAAGAAAGATGGGAAAAGGAAAAAGACATATATTTGTATATATGTTTACATAAGATAGCTAAAATGACTTTACTACTAAATGTATTAGTAATTGGAAAAGAATAGTTAATACCCATATGATTTGATCAATTTTACATGTCTATATCTGTTAATCTAAACAACCCTTTTGAAGTTAAAGCTATGCAGTATTATAACCATTGTCAAATTCTTATCATCTTTTTTTATAAACCCATACTGCTATTGTATTGAATTTTTTGCTGTTGTTTGTCTCTTTTGTTTTTTTGTTTTTCTTTTCTGTGTCTTTTTTCTCTAAAAAAAAGGAAAGAGGTGGCAGATCATTGGTAGGCCTCACAAATGTCTGGCTTCTCTATTGAGACAGTGGGAAGCTACTATATCCATCTAAATAGTGGAGAGAAGAGATCTTAATTACGATTATCTCTGTCTTGTTAATGAAATATGGAGCAGCTTTGTTAATTCAAGAAGCTTGGGGAGAAATGCATATTACTTGAAGAGAGAGGAAAAGGAGACAAAATGACTGTCTTAACCTATGTAATTCATTGAATAGCAAGGTCTATTTGACTGTATACATACAGAATGGAATCCCTTTCATTTCAGTAGATTATGAAGCAGATTGTGAAGAATCAGATTCATAATCCCTCTGCTGCCTCTGATTTTCAGTATTACTCACCAGTACGTAAAATTAAAATCTTTTAAGGTAGTCTAATAATTCCCTCACATTTTACAAATTCCCTGAAGATAAGGATAACATCTTATATTGATATATTCTGTTGTCCCTAAAATGCAATTTAAAAGAATGTACACAATATCTATTTTAAAGAATGGGTTATAGTCCAACCCATGTAGAGTTTATATAACATGCTGCAACTCTGAAATGATTAAGATCAGTGTTGAAATACAAATCTTTTAGTGCCACCTGCGATTTTTTTCTAAATAAATTGATAAATATATATTTATGCATGAATTGGAATGCTGAGTTTTAACTTAACATTTGTCAATACATTTTCGAATGCCTCCATAGTAAATTGATTTCAGGTGTATGTTTCTGTTGCCAAACTGCAGCTTAATAACATGTTCTGTGTTCAAACTAGATTTGAAAACTTCATGTATATTGTGGAAATAGACATTTACTTTATCCATTCAGATGTTTAGCCTGATAAATTACTGGACAGAAGCTATGTAAGTGACATAAACTGAAACAGCATGTGGAGCATGCCTTAAGTCCTGTTTCAACTTCTGCATGAACCCTCACCACTGCATCTTATTCAGAGAAGGAGGAAGAGGAAGAGGTAGCTTGTGTTTGTGTTTATGAGTAATCATAGTTTCCTTCAATTGACAGCCATTATTAACACAAAGGTTCTTTTTCCAAGAGTGCAGCAAACCAATTTCCTGAAGAGTATTTTAGCGAAACTTGATATAATATCAGCGTCATCAAAAACTTATGGAAAAACAGACGTCTGAAGACTTACAAATTGAAATACTCAAAAAAATCATTTTCCATTCATAAATACTAAAGTTCTTGCTATTTTGTAGTTGACCTAACTGCTAAAACGTTTTCTACCTTGTGGGCTACTGTTCTCTATCAACTTAAAGTCAGTATTTCCAATTATATATTTGGCAGAAAATAAAGGTAATTTCTTTCCATGTAAGCAGTATTGTTTTATATATTTTAAGTTTGTTTACATTCATGTCATTTCCTTTTCAAATTATTCAGGCTGCATACTTTTGGTTGTTATGTATTTTTAAACCGTATTGCCTTTCTCTTCATTATTTTGTTTACAGATTGGGTTATGGAGTTGCATGTATTGACATTCTGGGTCCAATTATGACTTTAATTTCTTAATATACTCTGTTGATTTAGCAGAAATAGAAATTCTTTGGCTTCTGATGTCACATTACTTCTTGTATGCCATTTTTCTTCCCCACAGTTTTGCATCTGCTATCTTTGTAAATGCCAAACAAATCCTGGTAAAGCATATTTTCTTTTTCTCCTTCAAATGCCCTCACTTACCTGCTACTCCAACATTTTTTATTATAAAAAGGAAAAAGAATAAAAACAATGATACAGAATTTCAAAACAAATTGATAGGAGATTAACAATGGTTAATATATTGTGTATTGTTATCTTTAAAGTTGTCACTCAAGTTACAAGATATAGGCATAAAAAATTGATCAAACAATGAAAGCATAAATCATTATTTTTGATGAACTAATAGAGATTAGTAGTATAGTTATGTACCTTGTATCTATTTACTATTTATTCTTTTCCTTTCTTTCTTTTCCCTGTTCCCTCATCCCAGTTGTTCTTTCCTTTTGAGTGGTTTTTTTCCCCTTTTGCTTACACAAAATCTATTGCACATAATGGATCTTACTTACTCTTTCAGTTTTTTTACACTAGGGAGTCAATATGATGCTTACACACAGAGTCTGATTTATTTCATTTATGAGTATGGGTCCAAGTTGCATCCGTTTTCCTCCTTTATAACTGACTAGTACCCCATTGCATAAAAATGACACATTTTTTTTATCCATTTCACAGTTGATGGGCATTTGGGTTGTTTCCAAGATTTGGCTATTACAAATTGTGCTGATAGAAACATGGTTGCACATTTATCTCTGTGGTACAATGCTTTCAATTCTTCTGGGAAAATACCCAAAAGGGGAGTTGCTGGGTTGAATGGGACCTCCAATCTTAGTTTTGTGAAGAATCTCCACACTGTTTTCCATAGTGGTTGTATTAGTTTACATTCCAACCAATAGTGGAGAAAGATTCCTTTTTTCCCACAGCCCCACCAGCATTTGTTATTGTTTGACTTCTTAATGATAGCCATTCTTTCTGAAGTGAAATGATATCTGAGGTTTGTTTTAATTAGCATTTTTTGAATGACAAACAATGTTGAACATTTTTTCATATATTTATTTGCATTTGTATTTATTCACCCGAGAAGAGTGTACTCATTTCAGATGGCCTTTTTTGGACTGAGTCTTTGAGTTTGGGTGCTTTTTAAATTTTTTATATCAGTCCTGTCTGAGGGATATTTGGCTAAAATTTTTTCCAACTCTTCATGTTGTCTTTTCACTATGTTGGTAGTTTCTTTTGATGTGCAAAAACTTTTTAATAAGATGAGATTCTAGTTGTTGATTCTTTGAAGTATTTCCTGTACAGTTTGTGTTTTGTTCATGAATACTCTGCCTACCCCTATTCTTCAAGATTTGTACCTACCTTGTCTTCCAGGAGATCTACTGTTTCTGTTTTAATATTTAGGTCTTTGATCCATTTTGACTTTAGTGTAAGTACATGGTGATAGATGTGCATCTATTTTTAGTCTTCAGGTGTGCAAAGTCAAGTTTTCCAGAGCATTTGTTAAAGAAGCTATCTTTCTTCCATTGAACATGTTTGGCACCTTTGTCAAAGATAAAGTGGACAACTGTTTGTAGATGTGTCCGCATCTGTTAATCTGTTCAACTGATCCTCAGGCCTATTTTTTTTTTTTTTTGCCAGTACCATGCTGCTTTTATCATGGCAGCTTTGCAGTATAATTTCAGGTCAGAGACTTTAATGCCTCCTGCCTTGCCTTTGTTGCCCAACATTCTTTGCTATTCTAGGTCTTTCATGTTTCCAAATTAATTTTAGGAATGCTTTCTGTAGATCCGTGAGTTATGCTAATGTTATTTTGACTGAAATCTCATTAAATCTGTATAATAGTTTTGAGGTTATGGCCATTTTCACTATGTTGGTTCTTCCCAACCATGATCAAGGGACACCTTTCCATTTTTCTGATATCCTCTTGGATCTCCTTTCTCAGAGTACTTTCTTTTCAGTGTATAAATGTTTTACTATATGTTTTAAATTGATTCCTAATTCATTTTTTGAATGCTATTCTGAAATGTGCTGTTTCAGTAATTTCTCTCTCAGTGAGTTGTTTGCTTTTATTAGGAATGCTATTGATTTTCAAGTGCTGAGTTTGTATCCAACTATGTTGTTGAATTGATGTATTAAATCTAGTAGTCTTTTTGTGGAGTTTTTGGTGTCTTGTATATATAGTATCATGCCATCTGTGAATAATGATAATTTAGCTTCTTCCTTTCCTGTCCTTATTCCCTTTCTTTCTCTCTCTTGTCTAAATGCTCTGTCTAATGTTTTCAGGACTATGTTGAATAGAAGTGGTGATAGTGGACATCCTTTTCTTATTCCTGATTTTGGAGTGAATGCTTTCTGTTTTTGTCCATTTAGTATGTTGTTTTTTCATAGATGGCTTTTATCAGATTGAAGTAGAGGTCATATATTCTATTTTTCTGTAGGGTTTTTATCATGAATGTGTGTTGGACTTTATCAAAATCTTTTTATGCATATATTAAGATGATCATGTGATTTTTGTCTTTGACTTTTTTGATACTGTGTATTACCTTTAATGATTTGCATATGTTAAATCATCCTTGCATTTGTGAGATGAATTCCTCTTGGTCATGCTGCATAATCTTCTTGATGATTTACTGCATTCTATTTGCTAGCATTTTATTGAGAATTTTTCCATCTATGTTCATCAGGGAGACTGATTTGTAGTTTGCTTTGTTGGTTGGGTATTTCTCTGGTTTTGGTATCAGGGTAATACTTACCTCCAGGAATGAGTTAAGGAGAATTTCTTCCTTTTCAATTTCACTAAAGAGTTTGAGAAGTATTGGCATTAAATCTTCTCTAAATTTCTTGTAGAATTCAACCATGAATCCATCAGGACCTGGGCTTTTCTTTGTTGGTAAATTTTTAATTATTGTTTTCATTTCATTAAATGATATTGAGTTATTCAGAATTTTTACATGCTCTTGATTCAGCTTTGGCAATTCATATATTTCTAGGAATCTGTCCATTTCTTTTGTGTTTTCTACCCTGTGCAAGTGAAGGTTTTCATGTTAGTATTGCTGATCTTCTGAATTTCCTCAGGATCTGCAGTGATTTCACCCTTTTTGATCCTCATTGCATGAATTTAATTTTTTTCTTTCCTTTTCTTGATAAGGTTGGCTAGGAATTTATTAATTTTGTTTCAAAGATCCAACTCAGAGATATAATTCTTCTATTCATTAATTCTCTGTATTTTTTTCTTAGTCTCAATTGTGCTAATTTCTGCTGTGATCTTTATCTCCTTTCTGTGGGCTTTGAGCTTGACTCTTATTTTTCTAGAAGCTTGAGTTGCAGCATTAGGTTGTTTATTTGTGCTGCTTCTGGGTTCCTATGTGAGAATTCACTGCCATAAATTTTCCTCCTATGATTGTTGTGCACCCCACAGGTTCCAGCACATTTTAAACTCATGATCATTTTATTGTATATATTGTTTAATATCCTCTTTAATTTCATCTGTGACCCATTGGTTGTTCAGGAGAGTATTATTTAATTTCCACGTGTTTATGAAGTTTTTAAAGTATCTTTTGCCTTTAATTTTCAATTTCATTGTATTGCTGTCAGATAATGTGCATGGAATAATTTAAATTTCTTTGCATTTACCTAAATATGTTCCATGGGCTAGTGTATGGCCCATTTTAGAGACCTTTCTTGTTCAGCTGAGAAGAATTTGCATTCTGATGTTGTTAAATAGAACATTGTAAATGTCTACTACATCCATTTGTTCACAGGTTTGATTCAGTTCTGTTATTTCTTTGCTGATTTTTAATCTAGCTGATCTCTTTGTGACAATGGGGTATTAAAGTTCCCCATTACAACTGTGGTATTGATTATTTGATTTTTCACGTGTATTAGTTGGGTGCTCCTGGATTTTGCACATATATATTTATGACTGTTATCACTTCCTCTCAAATTTTTCCCCTAACAAGTATATAATGATCTTCTTTATTTCTTTTGATCATTTTTGTTTTGAAGCTTACATTGTCTGCAAACAGAACAACCACCCCTGCTTTTTTCTGGGTTCCTGATGCATGGGATATTGTTTTTCATCCTTTGGCTTTCAGTCTATAAGTTTATTTTTGAGTTAAATGTGTTTCTTGTATACAGTATATTGCTCAATCTTATTTCTTGACCCATTATGCCAATCTGTTTCTTTTGACTGGTGAATTGAGGTCATACATTGATGATTATAACTGATATGTATTGATTTATCTTTGTCATATTATTTTCCTGCTGTTTACTCCCTGCTTTTCCTCTCTGTTTAACTGTTTGCCCAGCCTGGTGATTTCTTTCTGATGCTGTTCTTGGAATTGTTGTTATTTTTTATTTCTATCTAGAATATCTTTCAATGCTCTTTGTAGGTTTGGTTTGGTGGTCATGAATTTCTTCTGTTGTTCTTTGTCATGGAAATATCTTATTTCTCCATCAGTTTTGAAGGATAATTTTGCAGGGTTTGGAAATTGCTTTCTTTCAGAGCTTGAAATTCTTCACTCCAAACTCCTCTTGACTTGAGGGTTTGTTTTGGGAATTTGGTCATGATTCTAAAGAACTTTCCAGTGATCTGCTTCTTTTCACTAAGAACTTTAAATATTCTGTTTTTGTGCTAAATTTCTGGAATCTTGATCATTATATGTCTGGGTGTAGATTTATTTTGGTTAAAGCTCTTTGGAGTCCTATACACCTCATTTATCTATTTGTCAGGTTCTGCTTCCATTTTTGGGAAATTTTCTGCTATTATTTCTGCAAAAAATTTTTTAGAACATTTGTTTTGACTCCTGCCTTTTCACTGACACTTTTTAGTCTTATACTGATTTTTTTTTTTTTTTGGCATTGTCTTGGAGTTGTTGAATTGTTACTTCACAGTCCCTTGTTATTTTTTAAGAGATCTTTTCTTTCATGATCACTAGCCAAGACCCTGTCTTCAAGGTTCAAAAGTCTATGTTCAATTTTGTTCAAGCAATTTTATCAGCTTTTAGTGACATTTTAAATGTTCTGGGTGTCTCTTAAATCTATTTCATGCATTCTATTTGTTTTATATATTGATCATTCAAGGTTTCCATCATTTTCCTAAGCTCCTCTACATTTTATCTAAGTCTTTTCTAGCTATGCTGAGTAATTCCTTCATTATGCTTGTCATATCTTTTTTTTTAACCTAAGAGATTATTTCTTATCTGACTTCCTCAATAGTCTCATGGATTTGTTTCTTTACTTCACTTGCTATCTTTTCAGAAATTTCACATGTATGTCTCCCAATTTCTCCAAGTCTATGTCTCCTGTACTTGTTCTGGATGGAATGGAGGTCTGATATTGCACCTCTATTTTTTGTCTTGTCATTTTCTATTTCAGAAAAAAAAAATTTGCTTTTTCCTGTGATTATCCCTGTGAGTTTTTGTAGTAAGTAGTTATATCACTAGTATCAAAGTCTGTCTAGGAAATGTTTGTTCTTCAGGGATGTCTTCTGTGTGTAGGAGGTTTTCAGTTTGTGTCTGTCCCAGGATCTCACCTTCCCAATTAACTGATAATGGGATGTTGGTATCTGTTTGGCTCCATCCCCAGTTCTTTGTTGTTGGACTGTGGTGAGGTTATTACCCCAGAGCTTCCCAGTATTTTTACAGAAGTGAGGACAACTGATTAAAACAGGTATGACATCCTGGATAAAATATTGCAATTAAGAATAACAATAGCATAACATACAATATAGAAATTGTCAAACTTTGGTAACTATTGATTTTTTTAAATTTTGAATTTTAGACAATAGGAGCAAAGTTTATAGTTGTATAACATAACAGATCACATATTAGGAGTTTTCATGTAAAGCGTTTCCCCTTGGTAGACTAGCTTTATTCCATGGTGGGAAACTTTTGGAAGGATGTTGTGTAAAACAAAGATAACTGGAAATGAGATAGAATCAAGGCTGGAGGAAAAGAGATGATCACACAGATTTGGGGAACTAGAGAAGCAGGTAGAAAAGAAAGAATGAAGGAGGGATTATCTGAACTTGGTCTCTGGGTTTGGGGAGGTGGGATTAGTTTTATGTGACTGGAATTCTCCCCAGTGGTTTAAAAAAGAGGGAAAAAGACAAACAAAAGAAAGGAGAATAAAGAAGAAAGAAATAAAAACACTGAGAAAAAAGAGAAGAAAAAGCACAAGAAAGTAGGATTAAAAACAAAAATATATTAAGATAAAATAAAATAAAATTAGCTAACAATTAAAAAGAAACAATCAGTACAAAGTATAACAAAAACAGAGGACTGCTCCACCCACCTGGTTGTAGTCCATGTGTCTCTATCCCTAAGTGCAATGCTGGTTTGTCTAACTTATCACCTGTTGGCTTGCATTTCAACCTTTTTTATCTCACTAATCTTATCTGTCCATCAAGTACACTTTTGTCAGGGACCTACTGTGTGACTGACATGCCCCAGTGATGGGAATCCACAGTATAGGGGAGGGGCTAATCACCTGAATTCCTCCTGCAAAGCTAGTTGGCAAGTCCTGGGTTCTCCTTGGCCTGATCAGTCTAGGAGCATTGATGTGAACCAACCATTGGCCCATATTGTTACCGCTGTTTCAGACTTTTCCAGGCCACCAGACCACTTGTCCACTTTGTGCACCCAAGCTAGAAACCTACGTGTCCCTGGGGGTCTTGCAGGCCTGCCCAGGCCCTCTGTATGGAGGGAAGGGTCACCAGCACTCTCACAGGCCCACCTGGACCCTCTGAATTACAATATTTTAATAGAGATATAGCAAGAGAAATGTAAAAGAAAGTTAATGGAAGACTTGAAAATAGCCTTGCACTCTAGGATGGTCATTTTTGGAGCAGTGGCCAAAATGGGCTCTGGAAATTAGTAGACATCTACCTCCTACTAAGCAGTAAACAAATTATTAAATCTTTCAGAGATATGAAAGTATTTTTAATATTATGAAGTTTATTTTTAATTATTTTTCATTGAAATGACATTTGTACATATTTATGGGTTGCAATAGAGTAATCTAATGCTTATGTACAATACATACTGATGAAAACAAAATATTTTATAATGACGAATAATTGTGCATTCTCATCCAGTTGCGTGAAAAATCTGGGTAGCCCTGGAATGTGATATTCTAAAGGAAGAGTACAGAAGGCATTGGAGCAATGTGAAACTACTTTTTTCTGCTGAGATATATACTCACTTTTCTCATTCTTACAACTCCATTAAAATCTACTTACTCTGTCTTTTCATATGTCAGCCCTGATTACTTTTTCCCCACTCTTTGCTTCCAATATATTTGTCCATGTCTTTGTTTTAGCTTTTTCCACTTTATATTATAATGATTTGTATGTGTCTATCTCCTGTTTTGGACTATACGCTTCCCTGGAGCAAGAGAGGCATGTCTTCCTTGTTTACACTTTGCAACATTACTATGCCTGACATATCACAAATATTCTGTAAATACTGAATAAATTACCCAAATTACTCAAGTTCTGTGTTTGGGCAAGGTGACTCATTACCCACTGGTCAAGAGTAAAGAATTATGTTGAGATGCATTTTAAAGAGCTATTACAAGACAAAGTCTTCACTATGCCAAGTATGTTTTCAGTGCCGTCTTAAAAGTCATAGGGTGAAACAAGTTCATGATGTTCTTGTTCCTGAGATTTAAAGGAAGAAACAATTCTATATGTGCTTTAGATATTTCAGGTCTCTTATTGCCCCAAATTTGGTTGTATTTTTTGTACTTAAAATAAACTCCATTGATCTATATGTAAGGCAATATAGTGGGCCCTCCAGCTGTTGATGGTTATTCTTTTATGACTTCAGTATTTGCTCTGAGGTTCTTCCTGTTCTCACTTGCATTTTTTTAAAGTAGAATTCACCTGAAGCCAGTTTTCACACTGCAGAGCTAATTTCTATGCAAAAGTGAATGATGTCTCACATTAAATATTCCTTAGAGCATAAAGTTGACATTGAATGTATAATTTTAAGCAGCTTAAGCAATATTCACTAAAGGGTTGACACAAGAACAAGGATCACAAGAAAATGTAGGTGAGAAGGAAAAACGATAAGCACACCAAGGTTTTCCCAACACCTCAGCAGTCAGACCTTCATTTATCTTGCTTTTTACTTGGGTTTAAATTTTATTTTTAAAAACTGGGTCAGATCCCTTAGGAAAAGCTCAATCTTTGCACAAAGATTAAAGATATTTGGAGATTCATTAACTCTTCCTGGCCTCCAGAATGATAATGTTGCAAAAAGGGCAATGACACTCTTTACTAAATGGCATCTTAATTTTCTGAAATCCCAATGAGAATTCTTGATTGCAAAAGTTTAAAATTCAAAGTGACTATCTTGTACTAAAAGTAAAACTTGCATGTTTAATTCATAATTGCTCGTGTTAGTGATGAGATGTATTTCACAGTGGACTTTTACCCTTGTGAAGTTTATGAGCAATTTTAATTTTGTAGAATTGGAAAAATGTCACATGTAATAGAAAGAAGAGGTTAAATATCCTGTACTCTGAAACAGTTTTGGATTTAGTTCAGGTAAATGAATTATTTATTTAAAAATAATTTGAGACTGTTTAACTTTTGTCAAGTATGTTCAATGAAGAGGGTACATTGGATTGAGTTATGTAAATGCATAGTAGAATGCAAAAGAAACCATGAATAGTTTTAAATTCATACCTTGTACAATATATGCATATAGATTGCCCTTTTGTTTGAAAGTGGTACTGCCATTATTGACTTTGCTATTTTCCGTGTGTTCAGATCTGGCTGTTTGATTGGCAATTACTACTGCATACTGTCTGTATCTGTCAACTGACAACTGCAGCCATCGCCTGGAGGGCTTGATTGCTGAGTTGTTCAATATTTATTAAGCATCCAAGACGTGCTAGGTGCTGCCCTGAGTAGTGCAAGGGTAAATGTACTTCTGCCCTCTAAAAATTATTTTCCAAGATGACTAGTAAGATATTTCTCATCTTTTGTGCAAGTTGAATGAAACTATGAGAGTAGAACACCATTTACAAGATGCTGTTCTTCAGTAGTACATCTAACAAGCAGATAATCTCTTTCTCATTTGAATAACGTACAGCACACTTCCTGGAAGTGTCCAGCTTATAAAGCCATGTTTGACTAAAAAGACTATACCTAATAGATATGGAGTTTCAGAGAGTATGATGTGAAAAAGTGATATCTCTGGTGTAGAATGAGAGAAAAAAAAACTAAGAGTCAGGAAAGTTTTTACTTAAAGTAGATGAAGAGGAAATGTTCTAGTAATCTTTTCAAGATTTTGCCATAGTAAGATTTTAGGTCGGACTGACCAACCCCGATTTGGTCATTGATTATATTGAAATCTGGTATAGCTTCTCTGCATTTTATTAAAAATATTCATGCACAATGATTTTGTATTAGATAATAATGAAGATCAGTAAATTCCTGTGCTGATATTTCCTTTTAAAACTTGACAGTACTCTTTTACAGCTTTTTTTTTCTTTGACCTCAACCAGGGATTTCCTTTTAATGTCAGTAGTTTAAAAAACTGCAATTCAGAAACTAATAGAAATGATGGAAGCTCAAAGTTGGTCAAACTTTTATGTATTGTAATCACTGTTAAATGAAGCATACCATTCATTGTTGAAAACAGTAAGTTTCATCATTTTGCCTTTAAACTTTTAATATGTTAGTGAGCTCACTATAATATCAAATGCATTATTTAATCCTAATCTAATGATCTTTATCTGCAATTGAATTACTCACCAACAGAATAGCCAGTATCTGTCTATAAAGTGCTGTTACAGAAAACAGAGTGAAAAAGTCTGTATATATTAAAATTAGTATAATAACATGTTGTATTTTCACTGCAATTAAAGAAAAGAACATTTTTTAGTTTAAAGTTTAGAAATTTTTGTTTTGATAATTTTTAAGTGACAGAGATGTCATCTACATAATCAAAATAACTCTTATTTTTATGTTTAAGCCATTTTAAAGAATTTGGTTCAAAATATTCTTAATAGGATATGATACATTGCTAATGCAATGTCATTGCTTTAGTCATAATTAAGTAAATGTTATACAAAGATTTGGTCTGGACATCAGTAATGATGCAACATTGCTAGCCAGACTGCTTTCTTTTTTGCAGATCTGAATTTTCTGAGATTTAAATGAAGAAATGTAAGAATGCCAACAACTGCTCTGCTGCTATTCATCTAATAACTTTTTATCTAATGGGGTGTGCATTACTTTTTAAAATTAACTTAAACATTATTCATGTTTTAAGTATCATTACATTTCCATAACCTATCCTGTTTACACCGCTGGCAAAGTTAAGAAAAGCACATTGTAGGTGAAGGAAATCCAGAAGCCAATGAAAGCTTTGACAAATGAACTGGAATGTGGCAGTGTTAATAGTCAAGTCAGCGTGGTGGCAGGAGGAGGAGGGTGCCTTTGCAGAGATGTGAGTTACTGAGAGAGAGAGAGACGTAGTTATGGAAGGGACTGTTAAAGAATAATGTATTAAAAATTTGAACACAGAATAAAATCTTATGTTAAGGTTTATACCTAGAAGTCCCCCTAAAGCCTCACGCTGTCCTTGGTGGGCCTTTTGGGAGGTGATTGAAATCTCGGGGACGTGATACTCACCACTGGATTGGCCCACTGATAAATTTATGGCTGACTTGCTGTCAGCAGGTGGGATCTGGTAGGAAGTGGTGGGCAACTAGGGATGTGGCCTGGAAGAGTTTATCTCTTTTCTGCTCCTCCCTTGATTCTTTTTCTGTTTCCCCCTGCCATGCTGTGAGCAGCTTCTCTTCTGCCAAATCCTCCTGCCACACAGTACTGTCTCAGAGTCAGTCAGCTATGGACTGAAACCACTGTAAATTATGAGGCAAAAAGCAAAGCAAAACAAAACAAAACAAAACAAAACAAAAAGACCTTTCCTCTTTTAAGTTCTGAGTATTGGGCATTGTGTCTAAGTGATGAGGAAGATCTTCAAATGTATATTAATTCAGTCTATGCTCATAATATGTTATTTTTTTCAGGTTTTAGCTAGTTTCACTTTTTCACTCATCTAATAATCAATGGTCATATATTTTCCCACAGAATCACAAATGCAAAAATTAGTTTTAATTCAGAGAGAGGCACAGAGAACTTTTAGAAGAGGTATCTATTGGCCAAGAATGCTGTATTTCTTTCTCTTTCATTTTCTTTTTCTCAGCAATTAATAATTATAACAATATTAAAAGTATAACTGTACCACAAAAACCAAAAAGGTCACAGACCCTGATGCCAATGATAACTACAAATATTGTCTACACTAAGTCTTATATCTTGGATACGATTTCCATTTTATAAAGATATACATTATGGGAAGTTTCCAAAACTATATAGGTGATCAATGAAGGAAACAATTTTTAATTTTTGGTGTGGAAAACTAATAATCAGACATTTAGGTCTTCTAATTATTAGTGTGGAAATATTTTTGATGTCACTCAGGTTTCCTTTGAATTGAATTCTTTAAAAGTAGGAATGGGGTGTTGGTCATGACGCTTCGCACTGTAATCCCAGCTACCCAGGAGCTGAGGCACGAAGACTACAGTTTGGAGGCCAGGCTGGGGAACACTGTGAGATCCCGTCTCAATTTAAAAAATAAAAAGGGCTGTGCATGTAACTCAGTGGCAACACACTTGCGTTAACACTGTCCTGGGTTCAGCACACGGAAAAAAGAACTGTGGATGCTGAAGATGCTTATTGTTTGATCTTACCCAACAAATTGAAGCACAGCTTCAAGAATCAGTAATTTTGTTTTGTACTTTTGATTGTGAAGAAAAAAAAAATGATGATTACTGAAGCTTGGATCTCAGCAATACTTTTCATGATTTGATGTGTTTTAAAATTACCATTCTAATAAAACTACACAGGGAAAAACCTGAATGAAAATTAGAGAGACTTATTTGAATCATCTCAAATGCTAGCATCGTGAAGTGAATGTTTTTAACTTGATCAAGAGCACTGTGGAATTTCGTGGAGCCTCTTTTAGAAGCAGACAGATTGGCCAGATGAGGGTAAGCGAGGGGACAGGAGGGTGGTGCTCTGCACGTTCCTTGTTTCAAAAAGAGCAACTAACTGCATTAGCTTAGTATGCTGAGTTTTTCCCTGGTCTTACTTTTTGAAGAGAGAAAATCTGAATAGATCAATGCAAAGCATTTAGATAATTCTTTAATATATGAAAGTGAACTAATGCATTGATGTTTTAGTCAGAGTTTACAAGGGAATAAATTTAATATAGGACACACAATTTATACGATCATTTTATAATATTCATCCAAAAAGTCAAACGCAGAATAGCGCAGGGGATCTGTCCATACACTCGGGACCCAAAGAATCCAGCTGAGGGGCTGCACAGCAATGTCCTGCGTGAGTCCATCTGAAGACCTTGAAGCCCATGTCAAAGCCTTCCATGAGTCTAACTGGAGGCCTAGAGCCCACAACAATGTCTCATAAAAGTCTGTATCAAGAATCTGCACTGGGAAGGCCCAAAGATCAGTGGTGGAAGCTAAAATGTCTGCTCCAGGGGGATGAAGGATCTGTGACAGCTGACTGAGTGATTTGTACTGGGACCAGGACCGCCAGCCATCCTCAGCAACAGTGAGGACCCAAGCTCCTCTGATGAAGAAAACAGGTGAGTTTGTACCAGGAAAACCAGCATGATAAGCCCTCCAGGAGAATCAACAGCACACCATCTTCCCCTCCAGTTCTCCTTTTATGCTGTTGGCAACAATACTCAGGTGGGCCTTCCATACCCAGGACCTCGCTGATTCAGTGCAGCTGTGTGTTACAAGTTGACAGCTAGTTAATCCACCACAATTAGCTAGTATATCTAGGAGTTATATGTAATTAATGTTTTCAAGGGCTCTGTTTTGTAGGTGAGGAAAGAGGAACAGAAAGGAAGTGCCCTTCCTGGAGACTCAGAAAAAGTTGGAAGCCCAGATGAATAGAAATTTCAAGGCCAGGCATTTCTAGTTCAATACTCTATCCATGAGACAACACTACATCTTTGCTTTCCCAGTTGTTTATATTTGGTTTACAGCAGTTTTCATAATGCCTTCTAAATGATTGAAATATAGTTTAAAAAACCTGAATTGTTACAACTGCATTGTTACCTTTGTCTTTATTAGTAAAACAATCTTTTTTCTTGTTTACTCTGTTAAGTGCTAATGTAAATAACAGCTTTTATTTAGCATATTTTTGCTGACTGTTTTTACACTTTTTTGCTACCTCTAGCCTAACCATATTTGTCTCATTCTTTTGCAAATCTTCTCGTTCTAAATTAACTGAATCTAGGATGTATTCTAAAAGGAATAGTACATCAGTGTTCCTGTTTTTCAGTTCTAATTAAAGCCTTCAACTGCCATGCTCTTACACTTTCAAGTCCTCTGCTGTTACACAAATGCTATTGCAGCTTTCACAGTAGTACTTTTAATATAATTAAAATGATCTAATATTTCAATTGTTTGCTGAGAAACTATTTTCTTCATATACTCATCAGTTTAACTTCTGGGTAATATCAAAAAAATGTCATCTTTTAAATCCCTTGGCTGATAAAGAGTAGTTTATTTTTATTCTTGATGTGATTCATTTGAATATTTTTTCCCTCCAGCACTTCCTGATTGCTTGTTTAAAATTACAATTCTGGTGTTAATAAGCTGCATAGTTCTAAGAAAAGTCACTTAATCTCTTGAAGGCTTTTCTTTCCACAAAGGCAGGCCTGTGAGAGAAACACTCCCTGACTCCCTTGTAGCCTGGACTTCAAAATAGAAGTGAGGAAGACTTCATTCTCCTCAGCTCTCTCCATCTCTGATAGAGCAAGGGTTCCTGCCCCTTCCAAGCGAAAGGTTTCACGGAGGCCCAATTAATGACAGAATGAAAGTTCAGTATACGTGTGGTGGATTTCCACAGTTAGTGATCTTAAACGGTACTTATGCAACCATGACACTCAATTGTTTCACTCTTTACTTTGCCCACAAATTCTGTTGTCCATGTCTTAGGACCAATGGCACCAAGAGGCCAAATAAAACAAAACAAAAACTTCAATCTGATCTAATGAGGACAAGGTCTTTAAGTAACATTAGTTCCAAGATAACCAAAGAGTAGATGTGTCAGTTCCTAAATATATGAATCCCTCATTTTCTGGAATAAAATAAATAACCAATTATTAACTGAAGCAACAGCTTCAGAGAACAAAGAGGAAGCAAAGTGAAAGTGCAAAGGTGATTGTTTATTTCAGTAGAAACATCACATACATATCCCTCACGTTTGATTTCTCAGCTCCACCACAGAGGCTGCTGTCTGAAATCATGCACACGATGTCTCTCACAGGGTGATTGCTTGGTATGCAGGGGCTTCTTTCCTCACTTCTTCTGCCACCCTTGAGAAACACTGACGCTTGTGGTCATTGCACAGGAGTCATTACCCACAGCAGCCCATGCCTAGTAGAATTGCACTAGTGTGCCTCTTCTTCTTAAGCACCTGTCATTTATTCATTAGCTCACAAGAACTGTTAAAAAGGAGAAAAACAGATGTTGTTGAGCTCATCAAACTGTGCACTTTTCTTTAGTTGAATCTCACCTACCTTCAAACGGGAACAAGATGTTCTTTCTACCATGAATGTTCTTCTGCTGCTAATTTCTAATTCCTATGATTTTTCCCAGTTCTCTGTTATTAAGAGGTATGAAATATCCATTGACTCAGGCCTATATGAAGGCAAGACCTTCCTTTGAGGAAGAGCCTTTAGGAATGGACATTGATTCCTTAACAGCAGTCCAGGCTTTTGCACAAAAATTTAAGAGAAACAGAATTGGATAGCAGAGAAAAATCAGTAATTTTACATGGAAATTATTCATGGAAATCATAAGTGAAACCTCATTTGTGAACTATGTATTTTCACTCACTACCCTTCTTTTTCAATAAAGTCTTATGCTACAGAGTCTAATTTAATGAATATCACCAATATTTAATTGTTTTTCCTTTTGGTCTCACATATTTTTTCATGTAGTCATTCTGGTCCTCCTGTAGTTTACAGATCTGTTACCCAGAGATTTATTTTCTCTAAAACACAAAAGGTTAGAGGAAGCACTATATGGTACATCTTATTGTCTAATTGAGTAGCAACATAGGAAGTCAAATCTAGTACATAAAATCTAAGGAATTGCATGTCACTAGAAAAAAAAAGCATATTCAAGGATTTATAATAGTGGTCAGTATTTATTAGGTACTATGTGCAGATCCTGAATTATATTCATGCATTCAAAAAATATACCTGGAAACCATATCATGCACCAGACATATTTCTAAACCCTTGTGATATAACAGTGAACGAAACAGAAAAAAATTCACTATCAGCATGGCCTGGAGGAGATAGGTTCTAAGATGATTCTGATTTCCTGGTATTCACCTGCTTATGTGATATCATTTCCTTAACATGGGCTGGACTTAATGTCTTTTTAAATAAGAGAATACAATAATAGTATCAGCTCAGGGGAGAGGTTACAGACAATTTGTGGCTTTTGTCTCGAACATCATCATTTGTTTGTCTACTTTCTCCAGGCAAGCCAGCTGCCATGTTGTGAGTTCTTTTATAGGGACATGTGTATGACAAGCAACTATAAGTGGTCTTTCAGCAACATGCAGCAGAGGGTAGAAATCCTCATCCCATTAACCCACACAGGCTGAATCCTGCTTGCAATACACAAACTTGGAAGGAAATTCTCCCCAGGTTATCCTGCAGATAAGACCAGAAAATTACAACTTTGGTGTAGCCTTGACTGCAACCGCTTGAGAGACTGAGCCATGTTGGGAATTCTGACCTACAGAGAGTGCTAAAAAATAGTTATTTTATCCAGTCACTGAGCTTTGAGGTAATCTGATATGATATGAGACAACTAACGCAACATTGAGAAAAGGACAGATAGTTCTAAAAGGATGATGTGAGGGACACACACCAATTTTATGCAGCATGGTAACAAAAGAGTTCATTCATACTTTAACTCTTAAGCCAAAATCCGAAGGACATTGGGGAATAAGTTTCAAGAAAAAGGAAGAGCAGTTTTCATAGCCCCGAGGGAAGGATAATTCTGTATGTTTAGAGAATGCAAGGATGTCAGTATGGCTAACAAAGAAACGCTAACCAAACTAGTGAGATAAAGAGATTAGCAGAAAATTCAGTCATAAAGATAAAGAGAACCTCTCTCCTCTCTCTCTCTCTGTCTCTCTCTCTCTGTCTCTCTGTCTCTGGGTTTTGAGAAGACAGGTGGGAACAAGTGATAGAATGGTCAGTACCAGTTGTTCATTGTGAAGACTTTGTATTTTATAACATCAAGATAGGAAACCTATTAAAAGTTTTTAGCAAAGGTGATATCATATAAGGAAAAGAATCAGAAGTCTAGATAGATGATGTAATACATAACAAATATAATTTACTTTATTATTTAGAGCAAACTTGACAAACCAGTTATCACTAACTCTACTTTAAATGCAAGAAAATGATTAATGAAATAACCTGTCCTTAAATAGTGAAATGACTTGCCCAAGGTCATGCAGCTAATACAAGAGAAGACGAGAGCCTAATGTGGTGACACCTTCCTGTGATTAAAGCACTAAGAAGGTGTAGGGCAGGAGGATCACAAGTTTGAGCTCAGCCTGGGCAGTTTAAACACTTAAAAATACTCTGTCTCAAAAAAATAAAACTGAATAAGGAAAGTGGCTGGGTATGAAGGCCATGGGTTCAGTCTCCAGTCGAGAGAGAGACAGAGAGACAGAGGGGGGAGGGGGGAGGGAGAGAGAGACAGAGAGATACAGAGAAAGAGTGAAAAAGAGACAGACAGAGAAGCAGAGAGACAGATACAAAGATAGAGACAGGTAGAAAGAGATAGAGAGGCAGAGACAGAGGCAGAGAGACAGGCAGAGGGAAACAGAGATGGAGACAGAGACAGAGACAAAATAGGAATTTGTATTTATGTTGTTTCCAGGCTGGACCTTTTAGTTTAGACTAACACTCATCATTATAGCTCCTTCCAGTTTAAATACTGAAAGACATACAAACTGGGAGAAAATATTAAGGGCCTGTAAAAAGTACAGTGACACAATGAGAGGGAAATTATCATCCATACAGCAGAAATAGACAGAAAGTACCTATGTGACCACTTTTAAACCTAAGAACAATGATATATGAGGAGCATAGTCCATGTTAGATGATTTATCTAAAATCACTGAAGTCATTAGAGGAGTCAGAAATAGAATTCAGCTCTCTGATCTGTCAGTTTCTTGTTGAACCAGCAGAGAACACTCCTTTCTTATTAGTTCACCTTTATAAGGTACTTTGCTGAGGAAAAGTGCTATTATTACTTTGGAAATTAAAAAAAAATTAAGACAAAAACATTTCTAAAACAATTATAATTGATTATGTCATCGCTGTACTTTAAGCTGTTGAAGTTCACCAAATTATAGTGCAACTAATAAATGAAGATAATACTTCATTAAAGACTTTAGACATTTTCTGAAATGAATTAAAATTAACAAAAGGATCTAAAGGGTGAAATGCAAATCTGTAAAATTCTTTTCTACAAAGTGTTTAAAAGCTGAAGTGATTAATACAGCAGTAGATTAGTATGAATTTAAAACAAAATAAGGGAACATTGAAATCAAATAAATGAAGAGTTTTCACATAGTTTTTTTTTTTATGTCCAGGTAACTGCTTACTTGTTATACTTCAGATTTTAGCCTATTAATTTATATCAGTATAGGAATACAGGAAAAAAATCCATTAACTCTCCTAAACATACCATATTTTCCTGAAAAATATTATTAGAAGGATGGATACATTTGTTTCATAAATTAGACAAAATTTCTGATAAAGACATAATAACTATTGGCACTTAGGTACCTTTTGACATATTTTGCTTCTAATTTTTGAAAATACTAAAAATGTCTTTAGCTCTACTTAGACAAATGAGGAAAATAATTATCATGAAACCAAGAAATGAAAAAGACAAGATCTTTGCATATTAATTAACCTCCAAATTGCAATTGAAGAGCAAGAATTCTAGTTTTTTTCTCTGTATTCTTCTAGTTTTAATTTTGTTGTTACTAATAATGTTGTTGCTGTCATGGGTGTGCATGTGAAAGAGAGAGAGAGAGTGAGAGAGATGGACAGACAGGAACAGACAGACAGACACAGAGACATACTTAAAAAGCATTTGAATTAAAAAAACTAATTGTTTACATCTCCTCTTTCTCAGGTACAAAATACAAAAAGTTATCAAAAGATGCTGCCTGGAGCTATCAGTCTGGATGAATCAGCTCAGCTTTCCTCTTTTGCTTGAAAGAAATTTGTTCACTGTTTTCCAAGAAAGTCAGCCTCCTACAAGCAATTAGCTTTAAGGCGTCAGAAGGTTTCCATCATTGAGCAAGTTTTATCCTCCATCTCAGTTGATTGAGCTTTTTTACCCCTAATAATATCTGAAAATGTTTACCATTTAAGAAAATTTTATGATTTCTTCGCGATGATTCATCATACCGTGCTGTTATAATTATTTGATTAACATAGAGCTAGTCAACCCAAAGAGAGTTACTCAGTGGGGAGCAGTGCCCCTTTTTGCTTGCTGGTTCATCATCAGAGACTGCTTAGTATCTCCAAAGGGACATTCCACATTGATTCTGGGCAGTCCTCATAATTCCATGCTATGCCACCCTCCAGGAAAGTATATCCAAACAAATAGTAAACTGTCCCAGTGTTTTTACTTAATTTTTAAGAATTTTAATTTTATTTATAGACCTCATGGTAGTGACTGGCAATCAACATAGTCAAAAATTCTTTGCTGTTTAAATAAAAGGAATATGAATTCTGAGCAAATAAACATATATTTATGTATATCTGCTAGGAGTCTGACTTGTTTTGTTTTGTTTGTTTTGATTTGTTTTTTCTTTGCAAAAATTTCCTTGGAAGAGACTAAGCTCAACTTTCCGTTGCTGAAGAAAAATACTAGGATAACAAAATCTTCTTATATCCTAAGACATCTACCAACTCATCCTCTCTTTGAAGTTATCTAATAACTTTCAAGGAGACTGGAACTTTTCTGATATCATAATATCACTATATCTCTATAATCACTACTAGAATTTCTTTATATTGCCAGGTATATCAGTATGTCTAAAAATTTTCTGTTTATCTATCTATCTATCTATCTATCATCTGTCTATTATTTGTGGCTATGAAGATAATTCTTTATAAGTAAGTTTTAAAATTATTAAAGTCTAAGAAAAGATTAGTTTGAGTTTTTTTAAAAGATCAGTGGAAGGTCACTTAGGTTTATTTATATATATACAAAAAGAGAAAATGTACAATCCAAGTGATTTAACAAACTTTAAGAAATTCCTTCATGTCTCTCTTTCTTCTTTTCTCTTTCTACATAAAGATAGACACTTCCCTTCAAATTTTTCCATTTCCAATTCTCTATATTTTATTTATCCTTTAACTGCCTCTGTGTTATGATTCTTGCCTCAACAGAGTGCAAGAGACTTTATTTTACAATCTGAAAACTTGCTAGCTTAAACCCTTCTCCATTTACTTCCATGTTTTTGATGTTAAATCAATGTCCAAGGAAACAAGATGACACTAGGAAATTTTATATCCCTTATGGGAACAAACTTTCATTCATTAATAAACATTTATTTAGCACTTACTGTATACCAGGTACTGTTATAGGTACTAGTTGCAAGTGTTCCTATTATGCTATCATTTTAAAAGTTATCTAAAATTTTCTCAACACCACCCTTATCCTTATATTTATTGAAAATAAATATAACTATATCCTTATATTTATTGGAATTAGGGGAGTAGGCAATTTTGGCTCCTAAAATTTTTAGAATCCCTATAAGTTAGAACTGAGATGAACCAATTTTAAATTCACATAGTATATTGTAAGCCATGACCCCAAAACTCTTAAATTCTGACAATTAATAGTCTCTTCCTTCTTTTACATTTTCTCAGAAACTAAGGGCCATGACTACTGGAGTGCTAAATTTAAGAAAATTTACTGTCTTGAATGTTTGTCTACTTTCCTCCCAAGTTTCTTCTAAATCCCTAGCAGTGGTCCACAGATTGAGTCACAGTTAGCTACAGAGAGTAATCAGTCTTCTTTTTTTTGCCCATCTTCCCATCTCATTTCCTGAGAAGGACAAATTAGGAAGCCAAAAAGTCCTATTACTACCATGAGAGAATGGATCTCCAAGGTGTATTCTCTCTTGAATGAGCAAGGCCTGATCCAACTGTCAGCACATTGGTTGCACAGCAGTTGGGGAAGAATAGCATCGCCAGTCCTGGAAATTACATACATACAGATATAGCACACAGAGGCAGACATTAATTCTGACCTTGAGAAATTTTGTAGGAATTACTCCTTTTACTTTTATCTGTCTGTTCTGTTACCCTTCAATATTCAACTCATATTGGCTGCTGTTGAAGCCCCCTTTAAACTTCTTCAGTCTCAGTGTTGTTCGTGTGTCCTCTGTGCTTCTATTATCCTGTGTTCATATATTATCTATACGTTTGCTATTTCTAACTGACCATGGCCTATTGAAAGTCCACATACTATTCAACATTATTCAGTAGATTTTATGAAAGCCAGTGTGGGGAATACTTGGAAGAAGTAAGAAAAAGAAAGATGGAGAAGAGAAAGAAGAAGAAATGAAAGAAGGAAGGGCAGCAGGGGCATGGAGCCACAGCCAGATACACAACTGTCTGCCTGCAGCTGCCACTGCAGCTGCCAACAGCCAGAATGGGTAGGGAGATGCAGATCTGTCCCTACTCTCCTGGTACCACCATCTGAAGGCTTGCTTCCCATGGGCAGCCAGCATGGCCAAGGAGATGCAGCCAGGTATGCCCCCGGTGCCCAAAGGCCACCATTGAAGACTCTTGCATCCTTCAGGCAACCAGCACCCACCTGGAAAACCAGACCAATGCACCTCTGTGGCCTGCCATCATCAAGAGAGTCCTGGTGTAGACAAACAGGCTGAGGGAAGAAGCAGCTCCACCACCATGCACCCCTGACTATTGGGGAAGCCTCAGTGTAGCTGTACAGGTCTGAAGAAGCCCACCCCATGACCTGCTACTTTCCTGGGAACCTGGGGTCAGAGAAACCCAGGTGCCCATCCCATTCCCTTACACCATGGAAGGTCAGCTAATATGAGAAGTGCCTGGGACCCCACAATTGGCTTACTGGGAGGATGTCAAGACAAAAGAGCAAAAGGCAATCTCAGACCTTCAGTCCACACAGAACAAGTCTGGGAGATATAGTCATGGAAGAGAATGGAACTCACACACCTGAAACCTCCAAGAGGATAGCAACTGAAGTAAAGAAACAACTTCATGAGACTGTAAAATTAATCAGATCAGAAATAAAGTCTCATGTAAAAGAAGAAATCACAAACATAATGAACGAATTGCTGAGCATAGCTAAAGAAGACATAGATAAAAAAAAAGAGCGTAGGAAAATAATGGAAACCTTGAATGAACAATATGTAAAGAAATTACAATGCATGAAACAGATTCAAAGAAATATCCAGGAAATTAAAAAATTGATCAAAAGCTGATAAAACTGTTTGAAAGAGACTGAAGATAGACTCTGAGACCTTGAAGACAGGATTACAGCTAATGATTGTAAAAGGAAAGATCTCTTTAAAATAACAAGGAACCAGGAAATAAAAATTCAACAACTGCAAGACAATGCAAAGAAAAATAGTTTAAGAGTGATAAGTATCAGCAAAGAAGCAAGGGTCAACACAAATGAACTAAAAATAATATTTACAGAATTAATAGCAGAAAACTTCCCAAACATGGGAAAAGGATTTGGCATTCAGATAAGCAAGGCACATAGAACTCCAACTAGCCATAACTAAAATAAATCTACAGCCAGACATATAATAATCAAGATCCAAAAAGTTCAGCA
>RJWM01015463.1:0-26960 GCA_004363535.1 Dasyprocta punctata
AAAAAAAAAAAAAAAAAATTATCGCGCTTAACAATAAGAAACTAGAAGCTTTCTCCCATAATCATAAACAAGGCACAATACCTCTTATCACTGCTTCTCGAAACTGCATAGAAGTATTAGCTAATGAAGATAAAAAAGAAAAAAGGTATGGAGATCAGAAAGGAAAGTATAAAACTGTCTTATCACTGGTGACACCATCATTTATGTAGAAAATCTGGGAGACAAAAAAAATTTCTGAAACGTGATTGTTGCAATGGTCTAGTATATAAGGTTAATATAAAAGTCAATTGCACTCCTACATACCAGCAATAAACAAGTGGAATTTGAAATGAAAAAACAATACTACTTTCATTAGCATCCAAAAATAGGTACCCAGGCATAAATTTACCAAAGTGCATACAAGATCTATATAAAGAAAATCACAAAAAACACTGATGAAAGAAACCAAATAATAAAATAAACGGAACGCTATACGATGTGCATGGACCAAAGACCCAATATTGTCAAGTTGTCTGTTCTTCCCACCTTGATTTATACATTCAATTCAAGAGCCCAATATGTGCAACTCAGCCAGACCAAGTCTCAAAAAAGAAAGCCACGGATACAGCTCAGTGTGAAGGCCCCGGGTTCAATCTCCAATACTACAAAGCAAACAAACAAGTCTACTCAAACAATAATCAACCCTCCAAAATAAAACCATCAAGTAACTTACGCACTGAAATAAGCAAATCACACCTATTTTATTGGCATAAAATACAGGTGAGGTCACTGGCAAATCTTTACAAAATAAGCATCTGATGTAACTAAAGCTGCTTTGACTAAGAATGCTATAACTAATCAAGAGTCTAGAACAATAGAAAGATTTGCTATTTCAGAAAAGCAATTTTCTGGATGGGTATCCCACAGCTCAGCTCACAGATCTAACAGAAGGCTAGAGATCCACATGCAGACAAGCAGGCAGAACCAAGAAAGCTGAATAGCCTGGAACTACGGCTAAGGACCTCCCACAGAAGCAGCTTATTTGGGGGTACTTCTGCTGCCAATACCAGACAGACTCTTGATGCCTAGAAGCTACTGCTGGTGGCAAAATGATCTGTAAATATCTCAGGTCATTTGCATCAGTGGCTCTACATTCTTAAGTCCCAACTGTGAGAATCTAATGCACTCAGTCAAAACAAAACAAAAAACCAAAAAACTACTACTATCACCACCACTACTACCATTACATGCACACACACCCACAAGTGCAATGCTAACTCAGTCTATAGTTCCACCGCAAGAAATAATTATAGTTTAAAAAAAAAAGCACTGTCCTTTAGACATCAATTTAAGAAATTCAGAAGGTGCTTAGTTCCCAGGCGCTTTATTTCTAAGCTGGGTTCACAGTGAGGGGAAGGGGATATTTTTTTGAGTGACCACTACAATCCAGACAATTCTAAGGCTAGATTTTCCCAAATAGCATCTTGTTCTGTACTTGAGAAAAGCTATACACAGAACTTCCCTTCCTCTAAGACAGTCATGTGCCTGACATTAATAGCTCCAAGAAATTTTAGGTAAAGGAATCCTATTATGTCACAAAATATGTTTTCAAGTGACATCTACTGAAAATCTCCTGATTCAAATATTCCAAAAACTACATTTTAAGACATGCTGCCCAGGGGCATCATACAATATTTGTTTCACACAATTCTCACCACTGAAGTCGAGTTTTGTCCCTATTTTCAGAAAGAAAACGGAGATTCAGAGGGGAAAAAAAAGGTACATTTCCTGTAAGTGAATATTGGTATCAAGACAACATAAGTGCTTGTAGGTGAGAATATAAATATGACAGAATCTTTTACACTTAGATCTGATTGTTCAAAAGATTATTCCAAGATAACCTGGAATATAAGATGAGAAACTAAGATGATACTGTCAGTCTCAAGAACAGGAATTAAGGAATGAGTTCCACCTAACTCTTAGGAGTTAAACAGATGAAATCACTATGACTGTATATAAAAAAGAAGTTATTCTGTAACAAATTTTTGAAAATGGCTTGCTGCCTTTGTTGGGTCACATCTAGAACCCTGAGGACCAAGCAATCTCTGTTTCATACCTATTTCCTAAACTTACATTAGAAAGACAAGTCACTTTAAGGAAATGTATTGCTATGAATAACCTCTCGTAACTATTATCATTACCTAAATACTTTTATTTGATCAACCATTTATTGTTTCACTTCCTCATTCACCCAGCCTTTACTCACCTGTGAAATGTGAATCATAGTTTTGTAGATTTTACATCAAGAACAAGGGTTGCAACTAAAATATATTGGGGGAAGTCATTCTTTATAAAGGGTGACCACATTCTGCAGTAATCATTTTCAATTGATAAAATTTAGAAATAATGACTTTCACTGAAATCAACTGGAAGTTAATAATAATTGCAGGATTTCAGGCCCCACTCAGAACTAAGGAAGCAGAATCTGAATTTTAAAGATCCTTAGGTGGTACATTTATTAAAGTTTGAGAAGCACTAAATACAGGCTCAGAAATCAGTAAACCCAGAGTCTGTTGTATCACTGTGCAATGCCGGACAAAAATCATTCTGTGTGTTTGTTTCCTCAACTGAAATAGGAATAAATAATCTCACCAATTCCAAACCCACTTTCATCCAACACATTCTCTAGAGACTAATAAAAGACTTGTTACTTTCCTGATTAAAACTTTTCAAAGGCGTCCCTAAAACTCCCTAGAACATACAAACCTTAAACATGACCCACAGGGCCATGGCATGACTTGGCTTCTCAAACTCTCTCCAATCTCTTCTCTCTACACAACATTAGTCTTTCAATTTAATTCTGGAAACACGCAAGAGTTCTTTCTGGCCTCTGGTCCAGTGCACGCCGGTCCACTACACGGTTCTACTCCTTTTTCCACAGCTAGTTCCATTTGAGGAACTGACATTTAAACTAAAAACCCAGAGAGGCTTCCCAGGCAATTCATCTAAAAATGGTCCCACTGTTATTTTTCTATTAGATTACACTGCTTGTTTCTTTCACAAGAAGCCTAACGATAAATGGTGGTTTAATTTTCTACAATGTTAAACTCTCAGCACCGAGTACCTTATCATGATAGGTAAGCAAACATTTGCAGAATGGAGTTCAGGAAAGAGGTATTCACTAAGAATAAAATCTATGTCTGTCAGCATGCAGACAATACTCAAAGCCACAGGTCTGGAGATGATAGCTTACAGATACAGAAGAAAGGATGCCCACAACTGAGTTCTTAAAATTTGCTTTAGCCTATAAAGGTGAGGCGAAGGAGAAAAATCAGCAATAGAGAGGCTAGTGAGGTAAGAACAAAAATAGTTAATCATGGTATCACTAAAGACAATAGATGGCAAAAGTGATTTTGTACTCAATGTCAAAATGAGGTAATAGTCACAGACAAATGGCCATTGGAATTGGACACAACCTAACAAGCAACAGTTTCTGTGGTCTTGCCAAGAACGGAAACTAGTCTAGAGTGAGTCCGTGTACCAATGGGATAGCATGCATGGTAATCTCTTAAAAAGGGTAGCTGAATAGGATCACTGAAACATTGCAGGTAATAAAGACAATAGTGAATCTTCTTATGTGTATGCAAATTACCTTGTAAAGGGGCTAACACAGAATCTCTAAGCAAGTTGAGGTTAGAGAACTATCTAGCTTCTCATTATTTCACCTTAACACAATGAGTATTTACACGATTTTGAGTAACACAAATACTACCTAGTATTAGAACAATCTTTGCCCTAATACTGTAAATCTTGACTGGGTAACCTTTTCCTACGTGCTTAACCTTGTACCTCTATCATTTTCCTAACTAAAATGAGAAAATGTCGGCCATGGGGTGAAGAAGTTGAAATACCTGAGTAGAGAAGAAAGACATTTCATTACTTGTCTCTAAATGGCAAAACAACACATAGTTTTATTTATGTTTCATACTTTTCAGATCCTTCTAAATTTTCTGGAGTCATATGACCACTTACAATCAGAATTTTTATCTCGTAAAATTTTTCTTAAGAAAACAGTGGCACCCAAGCCAAAGGATACACACAAAGTGAATAACAATATCATCTACACAGTGTCTTAGATTAGTTGCCTGCTCATTCAACTTCTTTCCTATAAATTTTGCATTTGAAGCTTGACACACAGACAGCACTCATTTTTTACTGATTTGATTACTAGTTAGGTAAAAGGTATTGCACACATGTATGGGAGTGGAGCTGAATCACAATCAGCTTAAAATTCCAACTGAAATTATGGGAAAGTATTATGGCAGTCTTTAAACAAAAAAATAACCAGAACACTGAACTCCTGACATTCCACAAAACATTTCATTGTTTTTGCCTTGCAATGATACCTTTTGCCTTTCGCAATCTCTGAAAGTAAATTCAGGTGAGAGCTTCCCCGACTATTCACCATGTCAAGGAAGGAGCAAGTTAAACCTTGAAATCAATTATTTCACTACAGAGGCACAAACATCACTGATTAACTGATTTGTTAAAGGGGACCCCACATGACTTAAACCCTTTCTATCTGATCATTTCCAATTATCTACATTAATATTCAATCAAAAATATTTTAAGAACCACTTATGATCATGACAGCTAACATTTATTCTATGCCTATGATGTATTATCTCTAATCCTTGTAACAACGTGGAGATGAAGAATGTACCCAGTTTATGAGGCCAAGAGAAGTCATATACCTGGCAGGCAGTAGAACCTGGATAGAAACGCAAATTTGTTCCACAACTCTACAGTGTGTATGTCTACCTACACAGTCCACTGTACCATTTCCTCTTCTACAAACACCAATCTCCCTATATACAATAACAGAGGGCCAACCTAGATTTTTTGGGGAACTGAAAGCAAGATGCAACCATAAAGCAACACTAGAATGGCCTTTACTAATGAAAGACAAATTCAGAAATTATCTATAGAAATACCTTGATAGCCTCTCCTTTACAGTCTGAATATACTACATCTCTGGCTGCTTCTCTGTACTGCAGTACACTTATACAAAGAACATGTGAGAAAGGATACTAAGAAAGAGGAATTGTAAACCTCTAACATTTGCTGTTGGAAGTGAGAATGGTAACTGAGAATACATTGTTGGCACATCTACTCTACAGTTCTAGGAAGCTACAAATCCAGGAGTTATCCTTCTGCGCATTTATAACCAATTATCTAGAAACTAGCATCAGAAGAACTAGGCAACAGAACCAGGCTCACCAAAATATGCAGACGATCAGTTTTGTCAGTGGAGAGGAAATAGCAACATGCCAAAAGACCCTCTTAGTATTCTCAACAAAAATAAAAGCAGCAATGCCTAAATGTAAGTCATGCAAATTAAGGAGAACAGGAAGTCTCCTTGTAAAAGCAATTTTAAACTGGTGCTCTGGAATAATTCTAGTCTGTACTCTTTAGACTTGTCTGTCTCCAATACCCATTTTCTCATTTGTGACCAGACTTGGTGCAAATCATCAGTACTCAAAAAGTTCAGAAAAACAACATCATCTAGAAGAAACCCAGCTACTTAAAAGTTAAGAATTTATTTCACCTGACTTATTCTGAAAACTAAAAATGCCTATTCATACAAATACTTTACTCATTTAGATCTGAGATCTGAGGTAGGGACTGTTTTATTTTTGTCAAGCTGCATAGGTGATTTGGCTATACATGCCAGCCTTTCCAGTTACTGTATTATGTTTTGCCAATTTGTAACCAACTTAGGAATTTGCTCAAAAACAATGAAACAAGGGAACAAAGTATAAATAGCCAAGTGTTGATAATTGCTGAAGCTGAGTGAAAAGTGCACAGGTGTTCATTATACTATTTTTTCTTTTTGTACTTCTATGTTTAAAAAGCTCATACATTACAAATGTTTTAAATTGAAGACTTTATCCTGCTAGATCCTTCCATTCCATGTTCCACAGTGCTGCCAGAGCAATCTTCCTAAAACTAAAAATTAACTACATCAGGTACAAACTTCTTGAAGTTCATAGCCAGTATCCAAGACGTCGAGGACCTGGTTCCTACTTATCTCTTTTCAGTAACAAGACAGTATATAATATTCTATTTAGCTCCCCTCAAGCTTTAGCCATGTTTAATTGTTTACAGTTTCCCCAACATTCAAGACTTGATATTTTGACCGCTCGCTAAAATGGCTGTTCCCTGCCTATCTCTTAAAGCTTAACTTCCAGATGACTTCCTTTCTGGGGTCTTTTTAAAATCTTGTTTTAATAGTTTATTAGTACATACTTGGCATATATATTAATAACATTCACCACAGGGAACTGGTACCTATATATATCTTAATTTTTCCCATTCCTCTTCCCTCAACATTTCTTTCCCTTCCCATTTCAAAAGCTTTCCTTTTGTTTCCCCTTTCACTTCCTTCTCCTTCTCCCTCCCCCCTCCCTTGTTCCCCTTCCCACTTGAACATGTTTTTCCTACTTCTCAATATCTGTCTTCCACTATGCTCCTTATTTACTCTTTGAGTTTCTCCCCCTAGAGAAACAACACTATATTTAAAGATCTGTGCCCAATTTATTTCACTTAAAATTATGGTCTCGTGGTACAACCATTTTGCCACAAATGACCCAAGTTTATATTATTTTATGGCAAAGTAGTACTCTACTGTATTTAAATACCATATTTTAAAATCAATTCATCTGTTGATGGGCATATGGGCTGTTTTCAAGATTTAGCAATTATAAATTGTGCTGCTATAAACATGTGCATTCATATTATCACTGTGGTATGATGCTCTTTTGGGAAGATGCCTACAAAGGGAATAGCTGGGTCAAATGGAACATCTAGTTTTAGTTTTTTGCGGAAGCTCCATATTGATTTCCAGAGTGATTGTACCAGTTTACATTCCCATCTGCAATGAAGAAGGGTTCCTTTTTCCCCACAGTCCCACCGGCATGTTACTGATTAATTTCTTGACAAGTCATTCTTTCTGGAGATAGAATCTTGGTGTTGTTTTAATTTGCATTTCTAAAATGAGCAATGATGTTGAGCATTTTTTCATGTATTTATTTGCTGTTTGTACTTTTTCACCTGAGAAGCATACATTCATTTTAGATGCTCATTTTTGGACCGGGTCTTTAAATGGGGAAGGGTCTGATTTTTTTTGAGTTCTTTATATAGTCTACATGTTAGTCTTTTGTCTAAGGGGTAGCTGGTAAAACTTTTTCCCTGTGCTGCGGGTTGTCTCTTCAGTCTGTTGGTGGTTTCTTTTGCTGTGCAAAATCTTTTTAATTTAATGTGATCCCGGTTGTTGATTCTTCATAATATTTTCTGTGCGATCAGGTTTTTGTACACAAAGTCTTTGCCTACACCTACGTCTTCAAGAGTTTTACCTATTCTATCTTCCAGCACTTAAGTGTTTCTGTTTTAATATTTAGATCTTTGATCTATTCTGATTTTAGTTCAGTGCATGGTGAGAGATAGGGGTCTAGGTTCAATTTTTGACATGTGGAAAGCCAGTTTTTCCAGCACCATTTATTAAAGAAGTTATCTTTCCTCCAGTGAAGGGTTTTGGCCTCTGGGGCCTTTGTTGCAACTGGAGGGGATGGGGGATTACTAAAGATTGAACCCGAGGGCCTTTATATCAAGCTCCATCCCCAGGGCCTTTTAAAATGTTGTGACAGCTTCTTATGTTTAGCAATAAGTTGCTAAATTGCCAGGCTATTCTTTAATTTAGGATCTTCCTGCCCAAACCTCCAAGAGTACTGGGATTACTCCCAGCTATGAGGCATTTCGAAACTACCTCTTTCCAGAGGTAACTGACACCATGTTTGTGTCCTCACAGATTCCTGGATGTAAGTTCAATTCATATACCTCTTTATCTGACAGTCTCCCCACTAGACTGAGTTTTGCATGAGTGGGACTATGTCATATTTCTCCTTATAGTTCTATCACTCACTAGTATAGTAACTGTCATTTAGTAGACTAATAAATGCTTGAACGATGCTAAAATATCCAAGTCACATTAAACTGCCTTGGTGAAATTTTCAAGGAAATCAATTTACAAGATTCATTTAACCTTCATTTTTCAACTCAACAGGCAATTACAAAAATATTATATGTAGGACAATAAGATAAGTACAGAAAATTAGGAAATAAGACAAATCCTTGACACAACTCTTAAAAACTTGGGATCCTCAGCTGGGGATATAGTTCAGAGGCACAGCACCTGTCTTAGCAAGCGCGAGGTTGATAGTTCAATTCTCATTAAAAAAAAAAAAAAGAAAGAAAAAACAAACCCTTGGGACTGGAGATATGGCTCTGTGGGAAAGCCCCTGCTTAGCATACAGGAAGCCCTGGGTTCTATTCCCAGCACTGGAAAAAACTGGATTTTTTAGAATAAACCTGCACAGAGCAGAGTACACATTTAGAAAAACAGTAAGCCCATCGTCAATCCTGACAGTGTAGAAAAATATAGACTAGAAAAATACATACTAGGAAATTTAAGAATAACACAGAAACTTAGAAATACTTTTAATAACAGAGAAAAATAAGTGTAGAGATATCTTTAGATTTCTTCATCCTATATTGCGATATCACCACAAAAGTCCCTGAATTTCTATGAAAAATCTTGTACATGTAGTATTTTTCTGAGAAGATAGCCAATAGTTTTCATTAGCTTTGTAAAAGATCCATGACTTGAAAAATTTGAAGAAAGACAAGATATTGTCTCCTGGGCCATTACAATGTTGTTACATGTATTTCCTTTTCATTTATGAAACACTGGAGTGTGGTATTTTCTTCAAAGCCACATGACAGGTTACTGTCAAATACAGTAACAGAACAGGACAATAAAGAGAATTCTAATCTTTCTGCATTATTCAGTTGCAATTCTCTCATTGCCCTGGGTTTAGAGAGATACAAGAGGCATCTCTAAAGATGAAACCCATAATATAAGGGGGGAACACTGTATTCTTGGATAAAATCCTCTAGTTCTTTATTTTCTAAAAAGGCAGAAAATGACACCTTGCAAAGAAATGGCTGGATTAAGCTATTTCTAAATAAAGCTAGGTTTTACATGTTTTCGTGTATTCCGACAAGAAAACTCAAAATGAAGTAGAAGACAACAGCATAAAGGAAAAGCCTGGGAATTAGACCTCGGTTTAAATTACATTTACTAGGTGTACAATCTTAGATGAGTTATGGTACTTCTCTGAGCCAGTCATGCATAGGATTGTGCCTGGCAAAAAGACGTTATTATTTATTCTATTTCTCACAGCTCCAGATGAATCTAAGGGCAGTAATTTTATGCTAAATATTCTGTAGATATGGTGATAAACAGATCTAATCAAAAGCAACAAAAGTGTTTGTCTTTTTGACCTTTCTACACATACATAACCTTTCTACACTTTATGACGGACAACATCCCATATAATTTAATTCCTACACTGGTAGTCATTAAGTGTTGATATTAACCAAGAAGTGTTTACTTTGATAATAAAGAGACTGGTAGTCTCCAGACATTCTCAAATTATAGTTCTCTAAAGATCAGATGGTGTACTAAATACTAGGACGGCCATGTGACTTAACCAACAATTCTTACTGGATCTCAATTACTTTGAGTTGGTTCAAATGAATTTGGAAGGAACACAGACAAAGATTTTTTGTATAGTTTGAAAGAGCAAACCATTTATAATAATTATCAATGTGGCAGTAAACTCTCTGGTATGATAAAAATAATTCTAAGTTCACAGGTTATGAAAATCAAATTAGTCCACTGATGAGAAAGCTGTAACACAAAGACTTGAAAACACAAAGATACATCTCAACATACAGATAGACAAAACAGTCTCTGTTAGTAAATCTAACAGCACCACACAAAACCTGGCACATAATTACTTCAAATGCTTTTAAATAAACTACACAATGTGAACATCTGCTGTTTTACAACATTTGCATCCATTACATGAAAGATGCCTGTAATATGGAAAAATGCTCTGCTTTTCAGATTTGTGACTTTAAAATAATCTGGGATTCAAAGAAAGTAGAAATACAAGAACTAAGATCCATTAAAGCACTACGTGTAATACTTTGCCTGAACAACCTCAATTATTCTCAAAAATTAAAGACATAAACGCAAGTCAATTTTCTACTTGGTGCAAATGCCAAAACTCTTCTTAAAAAAACAAACTACACTTTTTCAAATAATTCACTTTCAAAGAGCATATTTTAAAAGATCAAACAGCCTTTCCCAAAATGGAAAGTAGGAGCTAACAGCTAAATATTTAGATAAAAACAAAAGTATACACAGAGTGCATATACTAGTACTGCACCATACAAAGTTAAATTCTACAAGTATTAGTAGACAATGTAGGGAAATTTTCTGTCCCCTTGGCAGAGAAAGGCCCTTCCAAGAAAGTCACATAACAGAAATCACACAAGAAAACTGTATTTGATTATATAAAAACCCAAATCAAAACCAGAAAATGTCTGTAACAGGATAGTTTCTAATATACAAAGAAGTCTCAAGACTCATAAGACAACACAACTAAAAACCAAGTAAAAGGTCATGAATTTGCAATTTGCAGGTATAAACACTTGCGCAGCATCATGATTAGTTACAGAAATGTTAAAACAAAGAGGTTCTATTTCTCATTAAACTGGTTAAAATTTTTTAAAATTAAAAATATTCCACTTTAGCAGATAGATGTAGAGAACAGAGCACTCACAGGTACTGTTAGTGGAAATACAGCCTTTTTGTGGGTCATTTTGCAAGTATTTGTCAAAAAATATAAATTGGTACCATCTTTTGACCAAGTAGCAATTCTGTATGATTCAACAACAGGGGATGATTTTAGGAAATTGTTTATTTTGGAGTGCAATGCAGCCTTTAAAAAGAATGGAGTTAAGCTGGGCGTGGTGGCTCACACCTTTAATCCCAGCACTCGGGAGGCTGAGGTAGGAGGAACATTGTGAGTTCGAGGCCCACTTGGGCTACAATGCAAGAGCAAGGCTGGCTGGAGCTACATAGTGCGACCCTGCCTCAAAAAACTAGGGCTGGGAGTTTGGCTCAGTGGGTTAAGCGCCTGTCTGGCAGGTGTGAGGCTGTGAGTTCGATCCCCAGTGCCACAAAAAAAAAAAAAAAAAAAGGAGTTAAATCATATGTTCTAACATAAAAACACAGTATAGAATTGTTAAAAGGTATGAAGTATAGTGTTATATACAAATTAAGAGATTTCTGAGGGTTGGTATGAATGAAAGTGGTATTTTGGGAGCGGACTAATTTTTCACTGAAATACTTGATTTTTTAAAAAATACAGCAAACACGTTACTTTTCAATTTAAAACAGTTGAAAAGTATTAATGATTTGGAAAACATCACTGTGCGTGCATGTGTGCGTGAACTGAGGGCATAAGGTATGCTAGGCAAGTACTCTACAACTGAGTTACAACCCATGCCCAGAAAATGCTAAACTGTTAAGTTTTACAAGCAGGCATTTCAGTCCCACCTACTGGTTTGCGGCATCCATATATACACATTAAATACCAAGTCAAATCAAATTGTCCCATGAAAGAGGTCCAAACTGACCTCACATTGCAAGTAATAACCACAGGCAAACGCATGCTGAGCTTCCTGTGGACTTTTTGCCTTTCTCACATAACTTTTCTAGTCTTATTAAAGTTTTCTCCATTTTTGGAGTAACTTATTTATACAAACAGTACCATCTATTCTGCACTTATGCTGGTGACACCTGGTGGCACATTTAGAAAACATGATTAGTTCCATTTATAGGAAAACCACAGCATGGTGGGAACCATACCTGGGTTTGATGTCCAATTCCACCACTATCCAGCCATGATACCTAGGTCAAATCACTACCCCTAGAGTAGTGATGGTGAACCTTTTAGAGATGAGTGCCAAAACGCAAAAAACATCCCAAAACCCACTTATTTATTGCAGAATGCCAACACTGCAATTAAACCCGAATACTGAGGTTTTAGTTTAGGGGGAAAAAAATCAACTCATATATAAATATATTTGTCTTAAAAGAAAAACAAGTAACACATTTGCCATAGGTTTGCCACCACTGCCCTAGAAAGTACTTACACAAACTAACATGGCTACAATGTCACTAGGCAATATAATCTTACAGAACCACAGTCCTATATGCAATCTATCACTGACTCAAACAAACTGTTATGTGGCATGTGACTAATTTGTTTTGTGAGAGGCACAAATCTGAATTCACCTGCAAAGGTATTACGCTTTTACTTTAAAAAACATTTAAAGAGCTTGATGTAAAAGATTATTCTGAAGTAATGTCTACATTTCTCCAGATTAGCTTTCTTTTGTGGCACTAGGGATCTAACTCAGTAATCACTCTACCACTAAGTTGCATCCCCAGTCCTATTTTTTTTAAAGTTGGCCTTGCCAAAATATTTAAGGAAACCCAAGAAGCAGACTAAATACTGGACTAAATACTAAATGACTAAATGCTGCAAGGCTCTCCGGGCCATAGGAGTCAACAGCCTGGCAAAATATGGCAGCAGATCGAGGTTAGAGAGGGCCGTTTCACAGCAATGATACCAGATGTGTCCAGGTTTATGCTCTTCTGCAATATTAACATCTCAAGACCTACCCTGAGGTGCTATAATGGATCACTTACTGAACAGTTCACAGTAGAAAATAAAACACATAAACTTCTATACTATATGTATGTATATATACATATGTATGGACATGGAACAGAGGTTGTAACTTAACCAGTTTACCCACATCACTCAGGCAGTGTTTATTTACATACTGAATAGTCATTTCAACCAGTTGATTTCTGTATTGAATATATTTGATAAATTTATCATTTTATATTGTTATATTATCTCATAAAAATTCACGAAAAACATGCAAGTTTTTGGTCATCCTGTATTTAATTGGACTGGTAAATGGGGACAAATTTAAAAATACTTCTGGGCTGAGGATGTAGCTCATTAGTAAAGTGCATGTCTACCAAGTCCAACTCCCCGGGTTCCATCCAAAGTACTGTAAATTAAATAAAATTTTAAAAATAAAAATACCATTTCTACATTAAAACAGCTAAAAACAATTATTTGGAGAACTGAGGTAATTTGTGGACTTGACATTATATATTAAGAAAAATTACAAATTCTCTAGTTGCAGTAATACTGTTGTTTTACAAGAGATGTTCTTTTACTGAAGGATTTAAGGATGAAGTGTCATCCTTTGTAAGACTCAGCAAAATTAAAACACACATATATGTATAGTCAGCCCACTGTGTCCTTGGGTTCAGCATCCATGGATTCAACCAACCACCAACAAATATTGAGAAAACACTGCACGGAATTCATGTAATTCTTGTCATTTCTTAAAACTCATAATAACAACCATTTACATACAAACCATCAGATAAGTAATTTAGAGATGGCTTAAAGTATGGAAAAGGTATGTATAGTTTTTATGCAATTATTGTATCATTCAATGTAACAAATTTGAGTGAGCCTCTGTGAATTTTGGTATCCTGGTTGGAACTAATTGCCCCTTGGACACCAAGGACAAAGTGTACATATGAATTGAATATGGTAATCTAGTTAGTGGATACAGGTGCTCACTGTGCTGCTTCTTAACACCTTTATGTTTGAAAGTTTGCATAAGTTGGAAGGGAGAGAATAAAAGACTTTTTAAAAAACAGTTTTTAAAAAAATACACACTATCAAAAAATACTACATCAATCAAGAAAGTGTTTTTGAACAGGAGTTACTACTACAAAATGAACAAAAAAAGCTTCATTCCCAAAGTATACTTACTAAATTTACAAATTCTTTTTTTTTTTTTTTTTGCGGCACCGAGGAATGAACTCACAACCTCGCGCCTTGTCAGACAGGTGCTTAAGTCACTGAGCCAAACTCCCGGCCCTGGTTTTTTGAGGCAGTGTTGCACTGTGTAGCTCAGGCCAGCATTGCGCTCGCGTTGTAGCCCAAGCGGACCTCGAACTCACAATGCCCCTCCTACCTCAGCCTCCCGAGTGCTGGGATTAATGACATGCGCCACCACGCCTGGCTTAAATTTACAAATTCTTAAGTACTATACAAATTTAATGTTACACAGGAAGTAACAGATTTTTGTGTGGAAACCACTTAGGTTTTGAATTTTTACTTACATGAGTAATTTATACCATTCTCATAACAAAACTTCAAATAATTCATGATAACAAATTTGGTTGGAGGAAGGAAATTCAAGGGGATAAAAAAGTATTTCCCCGTTACTGGTATTACCTCCCCCTAAAACACCTAAAGGAAAAACAAAAGTTAAAAATTATAAATTATGGAGGAAATAGGGACAGAATTTTTGTTGTATTACTCTGTACTTTTTAGCCTCACAAATGGTAGGTAAGTGTTACATCACTGAAGCTGCACCCTCAAACCCCTGCTCTAGTTAAAAAACAAAACTGAAAACCAAAAACCATAAACAATAGTGTTATATATTAAGTACTAATCTTGCAACTTACCACTTGTGGGCAGTATTACAAGAAGTGCCCCTTTCCTATACCTCTTGCCATGACTTGATACAAAGTATTTCTGGCCGACCTAATGATTAAGAAAACACTTCATTTTAATTTGTTATTACTGATTCTTAAGTTTGATATATTTTCTTGTTATTGGACATGTTTAGTTTCCTATTCTGGGAAGAACCTGCCCCAAATTATCTACTGGAGTAATTTTTTTTGGGTGGCGGGTGAGGGGGGTACTGGGAATCAAACACTGGACCTGGCACATGATAGGCAAGCACTCTAACACTGAGTTACAACCCCAGCTCTTTTCCTATCCCTTAAATGTTATCCATATTAAGATGTGAACATAACAATGTTCATGGTGACTAAATAGAGTGGAGGAATTATGATCCCTCCTCAAATATGTATACATTTTCTAAATCTTCTTGAACTCAGTGATAGACACTAGAAAATGAAGACGAAAATGTACTGAAATACTTTTTTAGATAAAAGCATTACTTTTAAGGTACTTCACTGCCAGAGCACATTAATACTCTTAAGAAGACATAAAACATAGCTAAAAGAAATGCACCCAAGCTGGGCATGATAGTGCAAGCCACCAATCCCAGCACTTGGAAGGCTGAAGCAAAAGGATTGCCATGCCTGGGCTACATAGAGTTCAAAGTCAGCTTGAACTACGCAGTGACCCTGTTTCAAAAAATTAAACAAAACAACCAAAAAAATGCACCCAAAGTTTAAGTCTTATGCTAAAATAATAAATAATGGTTGATGGTATAGATTCATTTAACTAACTTCATTTACGTACCATTTTTGAGTTCATAACATACATTTTACATCTTATTTAACCCTAACAATTCATGTATGATATTCTGATACACTCCTGTAAACTGCTAAACACATTCTATTCCTCAGACTATCGTACTGATCTTTTTGAGTATGATCTACAAAATCTCCCTTCTTGGAAAACGAAAAAGACATAAATCTGTATATATGTATATGTAAGATAACTAAAATGACTATACTGTGGAATGCATTAGTTACTAAAAAAGAGCAGTTAATACTCATAAGATTAGATCAATTCTACATGTCTGTATCTATTAATCTAAACAACCGTGTTGAAAGTAACAATATGCAATATTACAACCACTGTCAAATTCCTATTATCTTGTTTTGTAAACCTATAATGTTACTGTTTTGGATTTGCTGTTGTCGTGTCTCTTTTGCTTTTGTCTTTCTTTTCTGTGTCTTTTTTCTCTTAAATTAAAAAAAAAACAAAAACAAAAACTCCATTCCTCCAAAGATTCCTCTGTTCTCTATTCCCTAGTTCAGTGATGGCAAACCTATGGCCCATGTGCAAGCTGTTTGTTATCACTGAAAGTATTGCTAGTATATGGTAGCAATGAGTACCTCCTCAATAAATATTTGTTGAAGACCTTCACTGTCCTCATTTACAAATGAGGAAACTGGCTTAGTGATGGAGTAATCTGCACCGAGTAACATAATTATTATGTATTTATTTTAGATAAATAATAATGGTCATACCTTTGTAGATTATTCTATAATTTAACATTTTTACATGTACCATTAATACTGGGTATAGTGGCACACTCCTGTAATCCCAGCACTTAGGAGCCTGAGGCAGGAGGATCACCATGAGTTTGAGGCCAGCCTGGACTACATAGCAAGACGCTGTCTCAACACCCCAACACCAAATATATACCACTGCGCTTAAACGTTTACAGCAACCAATAAAGTAGGCTTTTTGATTAACTTTGTAGTTAAGAATGGCAAATTAGGGCTAACTGAGCCATATTCAAATCCCAGTTTATATGAAACACAGTTGTCTCTTTACACATTTGACGGATCGCTAATTGAGTATAGAAGTCTCTATACACAACAAGCATTTTTAGAGGGTAGGGAGTAGAAATGAAGGAAAAAGGTAAGAGAAAAATAGTTAAAGCAACAAAAGGCAGGCTGGAGACCAGGTGTAAGGCCATCAAAAGACCGTAAAATGTATCGTAGACCATGAAATGTATGTACCACTTTGAAATCTAATCTTGGCCCAAGATTTTTCTTGCTATTACACTGTATTCATAGAAGACAATAGCAAGCTTTCTCAAGTATCAGCAGTCTCAAAGGCTGGAAGGCACAGAATTAAGAGATTTGGGAACAACAGACTGTATCATGCATGGACAGCAAAGAGGAAAATGACAACACAAAGGCAAAGGCTAGGTAACTTTAAGCATGATCTCATTTACAGTCCTTAAATGGATTATGATTCTCAAGAGATAAAACCAAGTATCATTCATTTTATGTCCACAATTCTTTGTACTTAAAAATACTCAGTAAATCATCATTCAACTGAATGAAGACAGATAAGGTATGACAAGGAAAAGCTGTACTATTTTAAAAATGAACAATGTTATCCACTGTGTGCCACACCCTATTTTAGATATTATATAAAATGTTAAAAAGAGCTAACATTTACTTCTATTCTGAACAGCTATATATGGTGCTACTTGGGTAAGACAACAGTGATGATTCAACTTTTTAGGAAGACTCATTATGTTTACAAGATTACAATAGAACCTTGAACAGAAGATCCACTAAGAGGGCTATACACATGGGATATGTATTACCATACAAGTAGGTAGGACCCTTCAGAAAGTATGACTCCTAAACTTTTACAAAGTAAAAAACTACTCTAGAGGGACATTTAATATCACTGGCCATAGTGTTAGACCCAAAATGACTATCAAATCCCATCTTCCTTCCTGCCACTGATGAGTCTACATAAACATAAAAGGTCCAGATAACGTTCTGCTAACTAGCTATTACTTCAACACCCTGGACTTTCCACCTGAGCTGTTGAAGTGAACTAACATTAATTAAATAAGTTTTCATCTATTGGTCACCTATAGTATAGTAAAACTCTGCATTTACTAATACAATTCCAATAACCACTTGAAAAAAATTCTTTCCACCAGTAAAGCAACAATAGGTTAATTTGCTCAAGTTGATAGCAGTAGTAAGTGGTCACGCTCCAAATCTTGAAATGCCTGGGCTTCATGCTCTACTATTATCAAGTCTTCTCAAACTTTTCTACCTAAATTCTAATAAAAATGTTTTATTCACGTGGGAGGGGAGAGGAGCAAAGAATAAACAGGCATTCTGTGGAGGTTAAGTAGAAAGAGAAAAGGGGCATTCGGTAGAAAACTCGAAGCTATCCATGACAGAAGAGTGCATTTCCTCCCACTTCATCCTGTTTCTTACTCTCATTAGCTGATTCCAGGTGTGGAGCATAAATGTACAAGAACAAGGGTGCAACATCCTGATACAGGAAGCAATCAAAGACTACTAAGCATCACAGTGAAGAATCAGAAGTCAACTTTTAAGAGAGCTCCACTAGCAATTTGAACTTCAATAAATTAGTACTGAAACGTGTCAAGTATTTATAGCCATGAATGCAGTTATAAATACACATATACATATATATTCAACTTTCTGAGATGATTGGGAACCAATTCATTATACTGAAAGCTGTCTTTTAAAAAGAAAATACTGAGGCAGTGTTGTGGCACACATCAAAATTCCAGTCATTTGGGGGGTTGAAATAGGAGGATCCAAAGATCCAGGCCAGACTGGGCAACTTAGCAAGACCTTGTCTCAAAATTAAAATCTAAAAAGGGCTAGGAAGTAGCTTGGCACTCCCTAGGTTTAATACCCAGTACTGCCGAGAAGAAAAGAAAAGAAACCTTCCTACAAACTCTATTACTGAATAACCAAATAAAAAATGAGGGTAAATATAAAATCACTCCACTTGGTAGATGAAAACAAAATGATAGTGGTGAAGTGACACCATTGTGCAACTCCAATGAATTTATGGATTTTTACAAATCTAAGCCATCACAACATAATGAATGGTTGTAAATGAACACATCATTCCTGCTGATGTTCACCAAAAATGAATTAACCTGAATTTATTAAGTCTCTGGATCCAACTATCCATTTGCAGGAATACTGATCTGGGAATCACACTTTGAGAAACACTACAAAAGAATCTCAAACTGCTTCTAGCTTAAGGCAATACTGAGCCTTGTGATAGTACTGAAAAGTGGAGTAGTATTTTACTCACAAAGAGTAGAGCCCATGAAAATATAATAGTTAATACTCTATGACAACCATTGATCTATGCCAGTTGTTCTTTGATCGTCAGCATGAATACAACCTGGGAACTAAGAACTGTAAAATCTAGGGCCTTCCCTCTTTCTTACAGAATAGAAACTCTGGGATAGGGCCCAGAGATCAGTTTCAACAAGCCCTCTAGGTGACTCTGATGTTCCCTAAAATGTTAGAACCACTGTTGTAAGAATCTTACATGAAATAAGTCACCTAAGCTTATCCAAAACCCTGTGAGGAAAGTAACATTATTTTAAAGATTTTAAACAGTGGCACAAAGAGGTCAAATAATTTATTTGTACAAGACGACACTGCTGGTAAGACGCAGAACTTGAATTGAGGGAGTCTGGCTCCAGAGTCCACGTTTTTTGTCACTGTGCTGAAGTCTTTCTACCTATAACAACTCAATTGGCAGAACATAGTAAAAAAAAAAATAAGAGAAGTTGAAAGGAAAGGAAGCTGAAACAGTAGGATCACTTGGGCCCAGGAGTTTGAGGTCAATCAGCTTGGGTACACAGCAAGACTCTTCTAAAAAACAATAAAAGGGTAAAAAAAGCAAAGACCAAGAGACATATGCCTCACTATAAAATAAGACATGTAACAAAATTAATGTAGCAAATAATGTAATTATTAATCTTTTAAAATTGTACAAAACACAGGCAACCACTAAATGCAACATATCCAAGCATCTTTAATTAAGTACTTAAAACCTAAATTGTGCTAAAGGTGGTGCATAAATTCATGGCAGTATGTTCAGACTGACCAATCTTTCAAATGTAAATGATTAGGTCATTCTAGAACAATTTAAGTCTTCTCTAGTTTTAGTCCCTTCCAGTCACCGCTTAACAACTACTGAAAAGGAAAAACTTGTGATATTTAAAATTATACAACCTGAACCTCAGGGTTGAAGAATTTTTAACATTACCTAGTTTAGTTAGCAATCCAAACTGAATCAGAACTACAATACCAATCTCCATTTAACAATACCTTCATAAAAGCAGAAACAAATCCCAAGTCTCATTCTACAATCAATCTTTGTCACCACTGCAATTTTGAAAACTAAAGGATTAAGAACTTTTTAAAGGCACTACAAGGACAATTCTCAAGATAAGAGCTCAAACCAAACCTTCAGTTTTTTTTACCCACAGAGGGCCACTCCTTCAATATGTGAAAGCATTTATATAACCAGAGAATCAAGCTGGTCAACAAGTACATCAAGTTTTAGCACCTCACAGCCGGGCGTGGTGGCGCATGCCTTTAATCCCAGCACTCGGGAGGCTGAGGTAGGCGGAGCGTTGTGAGTTCGAGGCCGGCTTGGGCTACAACGCGAGCGCAAGGCTGGCCTGAGCTACACAGTGCGACCCTGCCTCAAAAAACCAGGGCCGGAAGTTTGGCTTAGCGGCTTATGCGCCTGTCAGGCAGGCGCGAGGTTGTGAGCTCGATCCCCGGTGCCAAAAAAAAAAAAAAAAGTTTTAGCACCTCAACTACTATGACACATCAAATGGAGAGCCTCCCAAAAATCTTAAGAGTTGAATTATCCCTGACATTAACATATATAAACATCTGATAACCAGTCACTGAGGCAACTCAAGAAAGCAATACAAGAAATGCTTGCAAATGTTTATCTTATAGATAATGAGATCACTGTAAAGCAGCCTATGGCTACACCTACACAACAAATTTTGACAACTTTCTCTTACTCTAGGAAAGGTACTAGTAATGTGACATGTGAGTATCTTCAAAGCAACCAAGTTTGGCATTTTAATAATACTTGAAGTTTGTAACTGAAACACATAAAAGGAAAAAAAAAACTTTTTAAATTTACGAAAAAACTTAAGAATTATGGAAAGCTACAATAATAACAACAGGGTGTTTCTGGCACAAAAGTAGGCTTTTTTTTCTTTTTTGGAGCCAGGGTCTTGCTACGTAACCCAGGCTGTCCTGGAACCTGTGGCAATCCTCCTGCCTCAGTCTCCCAAGTGCTGGGATTATAGGCATGCATGACCATACCTGGCTAAAAGCAGACATACTGCATAAATAGAACAGAAAATGCAGAAACAAACCCAAGCACTTTCAGCCATCTCATTTTTCACATACGCTGGAGAAAAGATAGGTTCTCTGGGGAAAACTAGCTAGCTATGTAAAGAACCTGGATTCCGCTCTCTTATATTGTACAAATAAAAATTGATTGAAGATCTAGATAGAAAAACAGATAGCCCGAATCTTCTGGAAGATAAAATAGTAACTCCTGAAGACATGGGTATAGGCAAGGACTTCCTAAACAGAACTCCAATTGCACTAGATAAGTTATCAAGAATCAACAAATGGGATTATACCAATTTAAAAACTTCTGCACAGCCAACCAACAGAATACAGAGACAAACTCACAAAATAAGAAAAAATGTTTTGCCAACTACACCTTGGACAGAGGGCTATATATATATATATATATATATATATATCTAGACTATATATATAAAGAACTAAAAAATTAAGACTCCTCCAAAATATGACCCATCAAAAAATGGGCAACTGAAACGAACTGACACTTCTCAGAAGAAGTAATACAGAGGCCAAAAAGCACATGAAAAAATGTTCCACATCTTTGGCTACTAGCAATATGCAAATCAAAACAACACTGAGATTCCATTTTTGTCCCAGTAAAAATGTCTATTATCATGGACTCCAAAGACAAGAAATGCTGGTAAGGTTTTGGGGGAAAAAAAGGAACCCTTCTACATTGCTGTTGGGAATGTAAACTAGTACAAACACTATGGAAATCAGTACGTAGATTCCCCCAAAAATTAAAAATAAAAATTCCATTTGACTCAGTTATGCCTCTTCCGAGTGGCTTCCTGAAAGTTAAAGACATCATATTACAGTTATACATGCATAACTATGTTTATAACAGCATAATCACAATAGCTGGATTATGGAAGATTATATGCTCATCAACAAAAATAAAGTTTTAGTACACATACACAATGGAGTATTACTCAGCTATAAAGAATAAATCTGAGTCATCTGTAGGGAAATGAATGGTTCCTGATACCACAATACTAGATGAAACAAATCAGACACAGGTTAAATACTATGTGACTTCTGAGAGGCCTAATATATAAACAATTTAAAGAGCAAAAATAAAAGAGATCGTAAGAAACATAGATTCTTTGGAGGCAGAAAGGGTATCTGGGGGATAAGGAAGTGAGGTGGTATGGAGGAGGTGGGGAGAGTAAAGTAAAAATGATCAAAACCCAATGCACGCATGCATCAATCTCCCAGGACAAATGTAAATATGCATGGCAAATATACTAATAAAAGTTTTTTAAACTATGAAAACATTCGAATATTGTAATGCCTATTGTGTAAAAAGTTCTACAGTTATCTTAATTTAAAAAATTCAGGTTTAGGTTTAAGTTACCATGTTTAAACTTTCTAGCTGCAGAAAATTCACTAGGTATTTACTCATTATATACAATGTTTCAAAACTGTTTTCCCTGAAAGTATGGGCTACCTATACTTTCCAAGGAAAAACATCTTTCATTATTTTTTGGTTTTTTGAAAGATGGTCTCATTATGTTGTCCAGGGTGGCTATGTAGCCCAGGCTGGCCTCAACTCTTGGTAATCTTCCTGCCTCAGCTTCCCAAGTGGTGGGATTAGAGGTAGGCGCCCCCATGCCCAGCTATCTCTTTAATAGTCAGTTCTGAAGTTCTGACTGACTTCTTTGTCAATGAACATCCAATTGAAAGGCCTGAACTCATGACCCACAGCACTGCTAACTGACAACAATTTCATCTAAAAACCTAAAGCTTTTCATTTATGATGATTTCTCCCCTTATTGCTCCTTTAACTTGAAATTACTTTTAAAGAGCAAGTGGCCTGCTCTGCTCCCATTTGTTCCTAAATCAAAGACTAGCTGGAGCCTATGAGTTCTATTTCTATTTTCTGGATTTGATCATGGAAGAATACAAAGGTAGGGTCCCAGAGGGCTAATACTACATGAGGAAATGACCTTGTGCTGAAGGGAATGTCATTCTTAAATTAAATAAAATTAAGAGTAACAGGAAAAATACAGTTGTGTATGACACCTGAAAATCAGATTTAAGTGGAAGTTTCCAAAAATTGTTTTAGCATTGTCATTTCAAGAATTATGACAGAAGAAATCATCACTAGGTGAGAAGTTATGGAGTACTTGAGATATCAACATCAAAGTAAGAAGTGTAGTATAAAAATAACAAAATCAGCTAAGGCTACTGAAACTATGCACAAAAAACTCCAAAGGTACAATCAGGACATTATCTAGGAAACATTAGCTTCTTTTATCAGGAGACCTACTTTTCATGTGGAACAGGAAGCGGGGCCAAGACATGGAAATGAAGTCAAGCATCAAATCAGACTTTGCCAGAGAAAAAAGAATCCATGACTAGTTACTTTAGGATAGTGACTAGGCCAGTAGTATCAATTACAACTAGGACATAGGAGATTACTACCATTTGCACCATTATAACGGGTTCTCAATGTCTTCAACAAAAACAGATTAGACTCCACCACTGGATAATAATCCCCAAATGTGGGGGAAACTTTTTACAAACTAATTTCTTCAACAAATGAAAGTAGAAGAACAAACAATAAAGGAGAACCTACAGATTAAAACAGATTGAAGAGCTACATCAACCCTTTTCAACAAACGTACTTTCTCTGAATCCTTAGACAAACTGTAAATAAAACAAAGCTGAGAAAATTAGGGAAATTTGAACACTTGTTTTATATTTTCTACTTAATAAAAAACATTTTTTTGGTTATATAGATTTTGAGAGTATGCTTAAAGAGCGCTTACTGTTCAGCAATACCAATATTTTACATATAAAAATAACAAGGAAGATTTACCTCAAAGTTATTGAGTGGGGAAGTGAGTAGAAGTACAGATGAAACAGAACAGTTGCATTCTGATAAATGTTAAAGCTGGTAATGGTTATGTGGAGTGATCACTATACTATTCAGTTTTATATGTTTGAAATGTTTCATAACTTTTAAAAAGAACTGATTAGACATAATAGTTTTTCATTGTTTTGAATGATGCTTAATTAAAAGGCATACATACAGAATGTATTTAAACAGTTCATTTTAATTCAGTAATGAGTGCCACTTAAATGCAAGAAGCAACTAGTGCCACATCAAATCCAAGTAATGCAAGAAACCAAAGTAGCTCAAACTGATAATGGAAATACCCCCACCATCTCCATTTCAGGAAGTAAAATACAAAAATACTACCAACACAAATCTATAAAAACTAACCTAAAATCACAGCCAATCATACTCATCCTGGTGGGAAATCCCAACACTGTTCCAATATGTTCCTGAACCTTCCCAACCAAGTTGGTCTGTTTGCTGGTTCCTCTGGAGCACTAACCCACTCAGGTCAGGCTAGTTGAGGACCTACAAAAAAAGGTGTGTGGGGGAGAGAAAGATACACATTTGTTAGGGTGTGGGACAGTTAGCCATTACATCAATGTTCTAATGTAATCCATTATTTCTGAAGCAACAGCCCTCATATATCAATTTGTATTTTTAAAGATCTGCTTTGAGCAGTAACTGAAGAATCAGAAACCAATAGCTATCTATAATAGTTCTAATGTGACACTTACTCAACACCTTTGAAAACTCAACTCGGTTTTCAACCCAAACGAAATTTAGGAGACAGTGTTTACATGCTTTTTGTCCACACTGGGAGACAAATGGTAAACATTCTTGGAAACTCAGGTTAAATTTTACCACTGAACCTTATACAAAGTTTGTATTTGATATCTCCACTCCTTCCTGTTTTCTCAGAAATCTACTTAGAATAAATTAAACCTTTTAGGCCACACCTACATTACCATTCCCAGATTTATCCTAATGGTGAATGAATGACAAGTCAAACTGAGGGTTACTTAATTTGTGATCACTGTTTTACCCAGTGTAAAAAAAGCACAAAGGTAAAATCTCAAAGAAATCTGTCCTCAAAAAGAAAAAGGGGTAAATTCATTTACTTCCTTAACACTTTAAACTAAAAGCAAGTCCTGAAACTCAAAACTAGTGTCCATACATAATTACTGGATAGTTAACCCACTGTAAATTTTCAATGGTAGCATGCTTTTCACTACTATATGTCTATTTCAACACCCATTTATCTAACCAAAGTAATATTAGTCTAATGAAAACATTAACAGTAAGGAAAACTATCTCCAAATCCAATATTCTTCTTCCAGTTAAGTAAGAACACTGGAAAATGTAAAACAGCAAAAGCAGAACAGGAGGTAGTGTACTAAAATAAAATGGCAGTGATTCCCTTTGGAAAAGCAGCGTGGCATACCAAGCAACCTTTTTAACATCTTTCAGGAATCATCCTACTCAGGTAAAAAATTCCAAATAGCAGATTCCCACAATGAAGAGCCGAATAAATGAGGCAGAGGAAAAAACAGTATGAACACTTGTAAACTAGTTAGCAGAAAGTTCTCTTTACTACTAAAATGTATGGCACCAAATTTCAATTCATTTGTAGGGTGAATGACAGGATGTACAGCCTTTGAAAGAATGAACAGTCAAAGGATGAGGCATCCCTCCCAAAAGATAAAACACCTGGGTGTGGTTCTTGATAGGAACATTATTATTGCTAGTGATCACTCCAGAAGAGGCACTACACTGAAATTCTTAGGCTAAAAAGAAACACAATGGGATCACCATGAATCACTGCAGATAAAGTGGCTAAAGATGAGAGGGACAACATAAAAATGGTATGTCTGGCTTATAAATATGTCAAAAACTTGAGCCTTACCCTTTTTTCTTAAAAAAGACATGGCAATTTATTGTAAGCCTGCCATGCACCAGGCACTTTATAACCTCACTAATTCCAGCAAAAACCCTTTAAATTCTATCATCATTCTCTCATTACATAACTAAAGAAGCTGAGAATTTGAAAAGTAATTTGTCCAAGGTCACGAAGTTTAATGTGAACCCAAAGCACATATTCTACAATGTTTCCACCATACCACGCTGCCTCGCATGAATGAGAAGTACAGTATTGGTGTCTTTACAATCTATGCAACATTTATAGTGCCCAAAGAAAGCAATGGTGAACATATAATTTACAAAGTAAACAAATGATAAGGAATCGTCTATAGTAATGCTGGTAAAACAGGATACAATCTATCAACACACGGAGGGTAAAAAAAATACAAGGGAGCTTAATGCCACTCCAGGAGATTCAGCTCCTAGAAACAGAGCATTTGAAGTAGAGAGAGGCAGGAATCCAAGAGTTAAGAAATAAGAAGCAGGTAAGAGGTGATTAGCTGCACAAATAGATGCCCACGGATCTAGAGGCTATTACAGAAAAAGAGCAAGGTAGGGAAAAGGGGTGGGTCCCAGTCTTGCAAAGGAAATGAGGCAGGGACAGAAGACAGAAAGTTCGTTTTTTTGGAGGGGGGGAACGGTGTGAGGAAGGGTAGGCTTCCAGTGAACATGCAAACCACAAGGACTCCAATATCCAACTACAGATCCCACCGATTCATTCACTGTTACATCTAAGAGTAGTCTAACAGAATGTAGAATTGAAGAATCCAGTACCTTGTGCTCGAATCAGGGTCTTACAAGCATGAGGACCTGAGGAAATGGAAGGCAACTATGATTCTATCCACAGAAAGATGGAGTAAATTCAAGGAATGGATAGGCTCTTTTCAACGCCTGCGTCAAAGAGAGCCAGGGAAGAGGAAGAAAGGACAGGATAGAGGACTCTAAATTAAAAGAAATTGGGAGGGAATGACAGGGAAAAGCTATGACTTCCCCCTTAAATAAGTCTCGACTATCCACGTAGAATGAGGGAAGATTTGACAGGGCGATGGAATTGGGAGAGAAGAGGGGAGGAGCAGGTTAGACTCCATACCTTGACCCACAAACCTCAGCTCAAAGGCCATGCGAGTTGAGAAGCTGAGCCCATCTAAACTCATGAAAAACTAGGATCGTTGCAAGGCTGAGATACAGAGGCGGCGCGTAAAAATGGCAGGGGGGAGGGGACTAGTGGTCGTTCGTTGGCCCTCTCCTACTATCCAATCTAACCCTCAATCCCACTATCCAACGACCTCGGGACTCCTCTCGCATACTTTCCAAGTCGCCCACGGAGGCGGCGACAACAATGAAGTCGATGACCAATTTGTGGGGCAAAGGCAGGCCCCACACGCGGCTGAGGCCCGGGAAATGGTGTCGCCTCAACCGACTAGA